>JACXIL010000019.1:213073-297156 GCA_014737365.1 Bombus soroeensis | reverse complement strand
CTCGTACTTTTCAACGGCATTACAATAACATATCGACACTTACAGTGGTATATTACCGAATTGTCAGACAATAGCAAAACCGTGTCTCACTTCAGGCTATGGTCACAATAGATGCTTGTTCTGACGAATGAAATGTCCGAAAATTGAAACGCGTCCGCTCATATTTGATTGCTCTGACTCATCCATATTCGTGAGAACATTCATCCACTGTAATCATAGCCTCATTCGGATAGCCAGCAGTTTACTGACAAACGCATAAGAATGTAATATCTATCTAATACGTTGTAGAAAATTAAATTATGCCCTGGAAACAAAAATTCCCAAATGGAACACAGAGCATGTGCTCCATACCCTCCTCATCGTTAACTCCATCATAAACGAGCGTTGATCGAATTATCCAGCAAGAAACCGGCGCTTTCACCCGATCGATTCGACCACGGGGAGTCGGCTGGAATTGCAAAACGTCGCTCGGCGTAACACGAAGTCTTTATTCGAATGAAAAAAAAGAAAAAGAAAAGAAAAGGAAGGTTAACGGCACGCGGCGTGTGTGGGATGCGTTTCTTTTCGTTGCCCTGTATCGGTTCGTGTTATTCGACTGATCGATCGAGGGCCCGCTATTTGATTGTAACGACCGCCTTTTCCCTGCTTCAAAATACCCGACCAAGCTACGATCGACGTTTTCTCGTTTTTATCGATCGTCCAACGCACGAATTATCCGCGTGCTTTCGCGACACTATCTCGGGCGGAATTCGCCACAGCTGCGAGTCGAATGATTATGACTGGCTATGTTGGCCGAGTTATGGCTTCCGATACGCAAGTCGTTTACACCTATATTCTTATCTCCTGAATAATGTAGTAACTTTGCGTATACAACGGATAATTAACATGGTGCGGAATGTCAATTGGTATCAAGGTATTTATGCGGTACGGCGGTATATAACAGTAGATATGTACAGTGTTTTACAGGATGTTTCTTTTAGCTCTTAGACCGCGATTAGGCGGCCGCTGAAATAGCTTAACGTAACGAACGTTGGGACAAAGTAGCGTGGCGTTGTAACGTACATTACCGACCATAAATCATCGGACTCTTAGTATTGTTATTGTATCAGGGTTGTTTGAAAACTTTGCAGAGAAATTTATCGGGAATTTACGACGTAAATATGATATAGCATTTTCAAAGCATTGGAACTTTATTTAATAATACATGTAGTTTCTTCGGATGATTTTTAGTTTGCTTTGGCGTACTACGATCAGCTTTATGATTATTTTTCTAATGAAATAGTTTCTGGTAATAATTTCTTTGTAATAAATTTCGTGCACACATAGAGTAAACAATTTGTTAGTATGAAAGAATTGTATTTTATTTTTTATTTCATTAAATCTTACTTTTATGAAGAATAGAATGAATAACGGTGGAATAATTAAATCTCTTTTAATAAACATTACGTTTAACGTTAACAGGTGTTCTGTATTTTAAAAACGATTTTATACGTACTTTCTTATGAATCTCAAACGAAGTCCAAATTTGTTAATATTTATATAACGTGGCTTAAATTATGTATCGAATACCAATTTTTCCTCGGGTTGATTACGAGTTGCTTTGTTCGACATACCTGAAACAAAAATGAAAAAATATATTTAATAGATCATTACGTGATATCAATGAAAAAATGTATAGTTATATATAATAATTTAAACAGTCATCCACGTGATACGAAATATTAAATATGTATCAGATATAATATTACAGATACACCTATTACAAAGAGATTATAAATATGTATGTGTAAACATGTCGATTTAAGCCAATTACACGTAATGAAATTGACTACATAGATTACATTAGATTCAAATTAAAAAACAATCAGCAATATCAAATACCCACAATTACATTACTTCTATCAAACTTCAAGAAAATCTGTGCCAGGAATTAATTTGCGAAATCGTAGATTCTAAGAAACTCTTAAACGGTATACGTATGCCATAGGATACGTTTAGTTAAACGTTCTCTACGACGAGGACCATTAAACGCCTCCATCAAAAAGACTCTTAATCCAACAAGCGTCGCCTGTTTTTTCTTCAAATTCCCCGAAGAAAAAAACTTTGGCTGAAATCAACGACCTCGCCTCTGTGGCTCCTTCTCGTCTCCAAAATGATCATGAAACCAAATTTCTACGCGAAATGCCAGCGACATTAGATCACGATCGCGTCTGGCCCCGGCTCTTTCATTTTTTTCTGCTCTCTGGTCGACTATGCTAATTCGAAGTCTCAATATGGCATTAAATCACGGCGACTGAGTTTCGCGAACACGGCACAACAGACATCCTGCTAGCTCACGAAAAGCCGAAAGGCGAACTCGGCAGAAGATAAGGTTTCTCGCCGCTACGAAGCTAGCAGCGTGCCAACTTGGTCACCGCTTTCCTTTTCTCCAAACGAGAATTCCTCGAATTAGAGGGCAGCACGAGCGTGGGGTACGCAGACCGCTTTTAAGGGAACCAGTCTGCGTATCGCGTGCACATTGCCACGAATTTCATCCATTATATGGTGGAGAGTTTTGGGTAATTAGCCGTGTCCCTGAACTAATCCTTCGTCCATTTTCTACTCGGTCTGCACACTTTGTCTCCGCTATCGCGGTCCACCATCTAATGGCTCGTGATAGAGGAGCGAGAAGAAGAGAGCGTGTCTCTTTGTCTGGACCGTGGCTGGCCAACGCTCGAGAAGATTCTCTTCCGAGCGAAATGTCAAGAAGGAGGCGGTTAATTCTCAGCATTTACCCAGCCAGCAGTCTGACCCAACTATTCATTAGACGGCAGTGCTGCATCCCGTAGCGTCCTCTTCTTTTTTCTTTTTCTTCTTCTTCTTCTTCTTCTTCTTCTTCGTCGTCGTCGTCTTCTTCGCGACGATCCCAGACGAAGAAAAACTTGAACTAGGATGACAGAGAAAAGAGGATGGCGCGAGAAAGAGGCAGAAAAGAGAGACGTTGTGCAACCTGGCTCGCGACTCACTTACCATCCTCCAACTGTGTGATTTCGAACAGAGAAGCTTTGACTGAGCGAAGTTGAAACATTCCAACGGATATTGGGAAACTTGGAATTCGCTCTCTGGCGTTCTATGAATTAATTAGAGGACTCGACTAGCTATGGATGGCAATAAATTTGCCAAGATAACGTTACTCTCAAGGTAACGCTGTTGGTGTTGTAACGAAGTCTAATGGATATAGAATGGTAATTCTTTATCGTCTCTCGGGGATGTTCCTGGAGTGGTCGAAACGAGATATGTCTTTGGCACTCGGTCGCCCTAAGTAGCTGCGTACTTTTTGATTAGTGAATTAGTGGAGATAACGTTGATGAGTCGCCAGTAGCAGCTAGACTTTATCTTAATATTTTATTACTCTTTTTATTTATTTAGCATAGAAATTAGTGTCCTATTTTTGTATGGCGTGAATGCGTTCAGCAGTTAATCGTACGAAGTAGTTCAAACTATACGCGTGTTTAAAATGTACGCTATGCCTCATAGCTGTAAAATCATCCTAAAACGTTCGATCCTTATGCAGGTACAGGATACAGGATACGATACAGCAAGATCTGATTAGGAGTATGCAAAACCGAGCAGTTAAACTTATTGGAAATAGAGGATGACGCATACGTTACTAAATTATTGTTATAATTTTATTTTATGGCCTGCTGAATCCAAGTTTTGCATAATAAAATATCCTGTTATACCGGTTCTATAGTTATAAAACAAGAATTATGTTTTTCCCACTTTTCTTTCTTTTCAGTAAATATGCAATCTATCCTTTTTTGGGGAGCAAGAAGTAAATTGTTTCTCAGTACGATTCGAGGTACTCATATGACATACGTAATTCCTTATCATACTAACCACAATACATTAGAATCTAAATATTATGAGTGTGGGTAGTTACGTCATGGTATTTGTCAATACATCTCGTCAAAAGTATAAAACATGAAAATCAAATATACAAATAAGAAAAAAGACCATTCGAGATGGAATAAAATCTCTGATCCAAGGATCAAACATTTATTACGTCATTTATTTCTTTACAAGAATGAAACACCCACTATCACAAAATCAGCACCTCGCTAAATTCTTCTTGTCACTCTAACCATATTCGGTCTCTACATCCTACACCCAATATTGCCAACCGTTTCTATCTCGTAAGTTATCTGCCGACGTTGAACAAAAACACCACGCTCCAATTTTCACACAGCACGATACTTGTCACCGGACTTCCTTACAACGGTTCTACCTGTTTCGCTTTTCGAAGGTTTCCCGTACATTCGCAAAGCCTATCTCTTTCATCGTAACTATTGTCAGCCTACGCGGCACCGTTCGTTCGCACGCAGTTGGCGAACGCAAAAAAAGAAACGGGGTAGCCGGAGAATCGAGAGAAGGATGGTAAAACCGACTTTCACTTCGTTGGCGCCAATCGACGCGGTGTACACGCTCGTCATCGTTTAACTTCTCGATGATCGGCACTCGGTTACATAACTTCCGCCGGATTCTAGCTGTTTTTCCACGAGATCTCTCGTTCTCAGGTGGAAGTCGCGGCACCTGTATTAAGTGAAGCGATAATACAAACGCATCGCGTGGGCAGTTTAATGCGAATCGTTCGTCAGGCTGTTCTCACGCAAGTCGATACTCGAGTCATCGATCGCGTCATTCGTTCCTTCTTTTCTCTATTCAATTAAGCTCACGCTGATTCAGTAAGCTTCCTAGTTCTAGGAAAGTTAACTCGATCGACGGATAAACGGTCTCTTATATTCTGGGCGTGGGTTACTTGTTCCAGCTTTGGGCTACTTTTATTTGAAATGAAGCCAGAGATGACAATTTGAAATATTGAATCACACATACTCGATATTATTACCATTAACATAACCAAAATCATTGCCAAATAGAAATTTAATGCACATGTAACTCAAGTTGGCTTGAAATATTAAAATTCAATAAAACCATATCAAGCTCAATCTGAAATTAACGTAACTAGAATCATTGTGAAACCTAAATTTAGCCGAGTCTATTCAAAAGCATCTAATCTAAACGAACCTGACTAATTAATACACTTGAAATACTCACAAATTCAAATGAAAATTGAAGCAACTGAAACCATTGCCAAAACTAAACTACGTTCAAATGTAGCCTAAATGAGCATAAAATATGAGAAATTAATAACCCTAAACCTAAGCCAATCCTAAATAAATCTAACCAAAATCATTGCTAAATCCACGTCCCTTCTCTTTACTCCCACTCTCCCTTTCCCTTCCAACATAACCGGCGGTGAACCCGACTAAAATTCCTTGAGCTGCGGATCCACGATCGTGAGAAGCCATTACAACACCCAACGGCTCGAAGACAAGTGAACCAGTTCATCCGTCAGGAGGGAAGTTGGGGTTCAGCCGGAATTATTGCCACATTCACGGCTTGTCACGAGTGAGGATAATGCTGAGATCGTTTCGCGATCGAAAATGATCAACTATATTTTGTACCCTGCTTCCTGCGAATCTATCGTCGTCATTGTGACGACAAAAGAGAAAGACACAAACGTGGAAGACGGTGAACGATATATCGTTCGTCGATTAACATGGTTTACCGACAATGGCGTTTCTCACGTTTTGGGATTCGTTGTACATAGCGAGGTGACGTAATTGCACAGGTTGGAATTTTGCTGGTGTACAAAATCGAGAACCTCTGATACCTGAGAATTTCGCATTAAGAAATCTTCGATCAAAATCCTGTTAGATTCGTTGAATAATTTTCGATCTAAACGTGTTTTGGTTCCGTTACAAATATTTGTTGTGTTAGAGGAGAATATGAAAGAATCGTTGTTAATATGCGTTTTCTTTCGGAATATTAAAAACTTTTTTGTCTGTGTTTAAGGATAAAATAATATTGCGACGTAAAATCTGAAATACCGAAACAAGATTGATAAGAGCTAAAGAAAATTTCGATTTGAAGCTTGCTGACCAACCTAGAAAAAATAGACCTAGTTCTCAAATCAATTATCAATAGTATTCTACATATATCTACATATGTGTGTACGATAGACAATCCATACATAGTATAAATGCAACTCCAATGAGTGTTCACATTATTTCGATTCGAAATCAATATATGGTGACTGAACGACTACGAAACTATTTTTAGAAACTTTACACGTTACCATATTTGCTACAGTTAAGAAAAAATTCTCCGTGACTGCATTCATGACAGAGGTACGAATATCCCTACTTCAGTTTCATTTCCATTCACCTGCAATTGTAAGTCGACGTTTCACGCGTACGCCTCGTTTCCAGGCCTATCATTTGATAGTTGCAGGGGACAAGATCACAATCGTCTCGAACTGATTTATATCTGGTTCAATCGGTGCAACAAAAAAATGCCAAATATTCAGCCGCCATAAAAGGCGTGACAGAACAAAAGCTAGGAAATATACATCACGTTTAAGAAACGGAATTTTTTAGCTAGAAATAATAATAGACATTCCGAAAAACAGAAAATAATAAATCAAACCTATTGAACGCCATCGACAATGAAATATAAATACATTCGGTATCTTTTTGGCCTACTTTTTGCGTACGTATATGAAAAATTTGAAATTCTTACGAACTATTCGATCCAAGCCACGCCAAAATGAATTTAAACGAACGATTATACACTTTCTTTACACGAAAATATCACTTCTTTTATACATTTTAAATATTAAATACAATTTTTAAGAAACAAAGGAACCTGTTTAAAAATCCAAAGGAACGCAAAATAATCAAACTCCTACTACAACCCCATTACGTGGCAATCGATCAAAACCAACGTCAAAATAAAATTAGTTAAATTAATATTTCCCGACATATACTTCCTATACATGAAAACATACATTTGTAATATCTCCCATCTATCATAGCAAAACGAAGAAATGAGAGATCCATTAAAAAACCAAAACGATAAAAGATAATCAGCTCGTTTCGCAATTCTTTTACGCGGCAATCGACTTTGACCACGCCAAAATGAAGCTAAACGAAGGAATGTTCCGAACGCGCTTCTTCAACGAGTACGCTTGATGCTAGTCACAATCCATCCGTCACCGCAATCCACTTTGTTGCTCGATGCGTGTTTACTGACCTCGTGACCCTAGTGCACCAGCGTGGCATCGCAACGCGCGGCTATTACGCACGCGACAAAAGGCAACGTGCACACGCGCGCGTAAAGGTCAATGCGTGTGAAGGGTGCGTGCAACACGCGCACGTTGCGTCGCGGTCTAGCCCGCCAAGTATGCGACATTGAGCCAAGGCCACCGTAGACCGCACACTGGCGAACGGACATTTACGCGCACATTGACGCGCACTGTGCGCGCACGCGCTTCGTCGTGGCACGAGTGCGGAGTGCGTGCACGCAGCTAGACGCGAGCATCGCATCGCATGAGGGAAAACTCGCGCTGTCCAACCGGTCTCGCCCCGCAGGTGAATTCACTCGTACGGATGATGCTCCGGCTCGCACGTTTTTGTGGTCGAACGTGTCACGGAATCGGCCAACGTTTCACTCCGCCGGAGATTCCTTTCTCCAGGTAAATCGAGAGATTGATTCTTGCGAGTCTTGATGGATGAATGGACGGTTTGGATTCTATCAGATTATATGGTTCACGTAGTTTTTTATTATTGTGATTTTTCCAAGTGTTGATTGCTATATTGGAATCGAAATATTCTCGAATCGAGAGACCGACTCTTGTGAATCTCGATAGACGAGTGGATGGTTTGACATTTATCGCATTTTTCGGTTCAAATAGCTTCCTATTATTATGACTTTTGAAGCGTCGATTGAAATATTCTAACTTTCTTAATTAGAATGATGCATCTAATATTTTCTCATTTTTCCAGATATGTCAAGATATTTGAATATTGTTTACTTTTTAATTAATGTTAGGTTACACAAACTGTTAGGATATAACGATTAAGTATTTTTAATTCTATGAACGAAAGAAAGATGACAAATTTTCGATTTTGTCAAATATTCCAGAACATTTAGTTCGAATATTTCGGTGGATACTACGTTTAGGAAAGGCAGTGTTTCAGATGAATTGAAATAGAAATGATTATTACAGCTACAAACAAAATTCATTTGATTTTTCACCTAGTGCTAGTAATGACATTAAATTTACATCGAATGGAACAGGTAATTTAACGTCAATTTTTTTTCATTTTCTCATCTCGAGTAGCTGATTGACGTTAACTTCGACCTTAAAAGAGATCGACAAGTATGAATCGTCATTGATACTTGTCCTTCGTAAAGGTATACTCAAACTCTATTGTTTCTCGCCGCCAACGTAACAAGTGTCAGGTGTCGATTCACTGTCGCTATAACGTGTTATTGTCTTTCGTCTTCTAGAGTATGTGGGCTTAGCTATTGTTTCCTCCCTGATATCATATGCCGGAATATTAGATCCTAATTGTTATCCATAAAATCCGTGCGATCGAGTAGCGTAATTTGTTACCAATTTTGACGGTGATAAGATTTATTCACCACCGGAAATTCAATCAGAGAACCTAATACCTGTGGTTATGATCTGTTAATATAATTTACTCGTCCATATTCGAATAGAAAGAAGCAATTGCTACCATTTTATAAATATTAATTGTCAAATAAGGAAATTCAATCTTTTCGCATCGGTACGAGTAACGGATCAACGATCTCGTACGCGAATCCTCCTACCGAAACTTTGATCGAAACGAGATCGCTTTTTCGATCAGCGCCCTTTGATCTCCTTTGTCCCATCGCAACAATAGAATTCATCTCGGTTTCTTCTACCCCGAGGACCTCTTCCTCATTTTCGGTAGTTCTTTTCGTTAGACAACCTTTGTCGTCCGCGAAACGAAGAAACGCCGCTTCTAATTGGTCACCACGTTGATGTATAGGTTGGTCCGGATTCGTCGTATCTACCAGACTCATCTCTAACCCCTTCGCCCGCCCGAATCTCTAATGATCTTACGTCCAGCCACCACGATAGCCAATTTAACGATTCCTTGCCCTATTTTCGACCTTAGAGGTTCATCCTTGGATAGATCCCATTGGGTTCCTATATACAGGGTGGTTTTTATATGTCGATCAAATTAATCGTTCAAGTGTGTCTGATCGTACAATAAAATTGTATTAAGAAAGAAAATGGAGCTACGAAATTGCAGCTCAAAACTTTCAATATTTTCCCTTTTTTCTTTTTAATGAAATTGAAATATGCGAGCAAATTCTAATAGCAAAGTTTATTAATTACTAAAATATTAATGTTTAGTATAAGTTGGGTGCTTCTTATAGCTGTTATTTTTTCATTATTTTACCATGAATGTGTTATTTCATTCGCATTATCTTATCGTGAAAAATATTAGACAAAGTAAAATCTACCGAAGTTTACAAGTAAATATAACTAATAGATTATCTTAGTAATAAATAATTTGTTTCTTCTTCTTGCCTCCATTGTAGCTCATATTCTTCTTCAATAAATTCCATATGTACTGCCACGTCACAAACTTTATTTCGTCATTACTCTGCTAAAAGTTTAGAAGCTGTTAACGTATAACAATTTTTTACAATGTCGAAACACACAGACACCCTATTCATTGGGTCTGGAACAGACCAGCAGTCCTTTTAAAGATGCTTTTATAGATTACTATTTCAACATGATCGAAATCCTGTACCTCATGCAGAGGCGCAACTAACTTTGTTTATTGTGCAAAAGTGACAGGATTATTTAAAGAGCGACCAGACTCAAATTTACGAGACGCTTCCTGTGAACCAGACTTAAGCAAATAATAAGAAGAGATGCCTCCTGCGGCACGATCCGGTAACTGTATCGATCTATCGTTCTTATTTTACTATGCATACTGATGAACGATAGCAGCAGACTTTTAGAAAGTCGTAAAAAACTTCTAACAATCGAAGTAACTTCTGGTCATTATATTCTTTTATACCAAGTTGTCTTAACGCGGCTGCCGGATCTGATTTTCTTTTTTCTTTCTTTAAACGCTAGCATATAAAATGATACATAGCCAGGTTTCTTAATAAATTATTTTCTAACTAATTCGATCAAATTGAAAAAAAATCTAAAATCATCATGTACTAATGAGAAATAAATATTTTTTATGCGATCAATTGTTCCAATAATTTATAGCATTTTCTAGTTCCGTATTTTTATCCAATTATAAGTAGATATTGCGTTAACTGCAATTTTTTTGCAATTTTAAACAGTGTTTCGTGGCAGTGTGATTATGGCAGAAAATGTTCAACATTTGACCAATATACTAAACAATAGCACCTATTAATTAATCTGTTCTATGACCAATTATCAACATTTCAATCGATCAGTTCTAGAATTAATTTTTATAATCTCCACTATTAATCTGTTCTATAATCGACTATCGAAACAACAAAGAAACGAAAATTTGCAATTAATTTGGAGATAAAATACAACTTCGAACTTACGTGTATCATTTACCAAAATGGTATTGATATGAATTCTATGTCGATTCTATGTTGTTTATATCATATTTTTTAATTGCTTAAATCTCCCTTCAACATACTGTATCGTTTTCTTCGCTATAGAAACTCTAAGGTTTATGGGGAATTGGATATACTGGTTCCTAAACGCGTCGATGCTTTTTGCGGTGCAGAATTTATGGGACAGATATCTGTTGCACGGACTTGTTAGTGTTTTATTGAGGATCGTATTAGAGAGGAATAAATATGTGGATACGCGTGTTCTGAAGGATTTGGTAAAAGATTAGATCGAGAAGAATGTTCGAGTAAGAAGAACGACGAGAAAATTGATCGTTCATCGGCCTTGTGTTGACTAAGCTACTGCGAGATGCTTTGACTTTTTTGGTGCTGCATAGTTTCTTTTAAAGGGTTTCTTTTGTTATGACAATATGATTTGTTGCGAAATACATTTATATTTATTCCTTTTATAAAATGTAAAAACTAATTGCAAACATTCTATTGATTTTGTTGGTTGTTTAATAGATTTAAGAAATGATTCGAACATATACACAGTATATACCTTATTAAATAATTTAAAATAGTACTCTCTATCAAAGACTTTTCTTTTATATATCAATTTAAATTTATTGATTCTTATGCTCGAAATTGCTGTTTAAAAAATTGCTGTAACCAAAAAAATACTCGACATCGATTGAAAGAAACGTATTTTTATGTACGAATAAACGATAATACGAAACAGGGCTATTATAACAACACATATACACACTACAGACCATTATAATATTCGATAATTATTCGGTAAACCTGTTTCTCTGACCCCATAAAAAAGACCGTAAAAACCCAAACTGCTTTGATAAAAAAAACAAACAGAAAAATTTCTTCTTAATTATTTATACCAGTTATTACAAGTCTGACAGTCACTCTCAAATACTTGTTATCCAAAGCTATTGGATTCGGGATTCCTGAACAACTCGAGAAGCTTCGAGCACCACTTTAATTTAATTATCAAACACTTGTTTTCCAACGATGAACAACAATTAAGAACGATCGATATTTTACTCTTGCCTACGATTATGTCGAACTGGTTCCTCCGGGGAGAAATTTACATGTTAATACTATCGCGAATGTACATCTTCAGGACTTTTCACGCGTAATGCGTTAAGCACCGTGTGATTAACCTGCCATATTTACGGTTCGCATAAATCCGTCCAGGATTCAATTAACAGTCGACTTGCCCATCCAAGAATGATGCATTACGGCGGTCCAGTTCAGAACGAATTTTTAAACGAGCCCCAACTCGCCTAAGTCTATTCTCTAACACAGTCTAGCGAACGATGCTGGATTCGAAAGGAACATGCAACCAATTCGCCGGCTCTCGGGATGCAGCCCCGAAAGGCTCACATTTAACCAGCGTGGAATCCATTAGATGATATTCGCTGGCAGAAGCAGTGGCTAAGAATTTTCGTTGTATACGGTTGTCTTGTGTGCAAGGAAAAAAAAGTTCCAAACTCCCATAAATAAATTTTTCTTAATTGTAAAGAGCAGAGTACGATAATATTTCACTATCTATTTCAGTTAGAGTTTAGACATTTTTCAAGCTCGATAAATGCCAGTAAACCTCTTTCCACTTCTATGCAAAATAGAATAAAATATATTATACAAAGTCTGACTTCTTATTTCGATTACATCTACAGACACTTTTTACATTTTACAGACACTTTACAGACACGAAATAAAAACCAATAAACACATTTTAGTGAAATTTAAATTAACAGTGAAATCTGGTTTTACAGTCCCTGTCGATCGTTTTAATACACACAGGTTACAGATATTTCGTCAGCAGGCGATGTAACATTGAACACAAGAAGCACGTTAGATGTTTAAAATTCATAGGAGAGAGATATGAAGCACAGTTATTACTTTGTTCGATTTTAATACGAAAATATCGAGATAAAATTGTACCATTGCGGTCACTAGCTATTCTGTTGGTTCTTTCGATAGAGTAAGGGTTTAAGGCACAGGAGAAATTCATCACAACTTATATAAAGCGTAACTTCAAAACCATTCTTTTCCAAAATGTGCCAATTGAACTGTTCATTTGTCAAAACTCCACAAAACATTACTTATATAAAATAATGGTAACCAAGTGCTTTGGCACTAAAATATCAAAAATTTCAACGGGTGGAATCAGCTACCGAGCGGTTCGGATGTGCTTCAAACCTTTATTTCAGATTTTCACTCAAATGACAAAGAAACAACGAACAGTGAAATGGTATAGAGAGGAGTATCCGCGAATAACCTTGAGCAGGTAAAGCTCGAAGATTCTACTCACAGAGTAGCCCGAAGGGCCAGACACAAACCCTATTATACACCTATGCCGCCACTTAAGATCCCTTGGTCCCGTGTCTAGATTAGGGAATTCAGACGTTGAGGCCGGCCGGCCAATACCGGCCTGCGGTTTTCGGGGCCCTTTTTTGTCTAGGGCCAGGGCGTAACGTCCCCTGGGATATTTGGCCCCTCGTTAGATCGTGCGGAACGTCGTTACGAGTCAAGAGACCGTGTAAAGAGAACAGCCGCGGCGAGAGCTGCTCTACGCCAAGTATTAGCTGATTGGTCCATAGCCGATCGAGAGAAATTGCGGTTATAAATTGCGTCGTTATTAGCGTATCATTGATAATGGATTTGAGGAAACATTTAATTGAATGGCGACTAAGATTGCTGGCTTTCAGCCGGTGAAGGATTGACGACCATCCCAACGGATTTAATAATACTTTTAATACCGATTTCACGATTCTGACAAATAATGATCGTGACTTTGGTTCGAGGCTTTAGATTGGATTAAACAGAATGGAGAGACGTTTGGTGTGGAAGGGTGAGAAGATTTGACGATCTTTTTTATGGATTCACTAAGAATTTGAACATAAAATATGAATAGAATATTGCTTGCAAACTGTAGTATTGATTACTGTAAAGAAATAATGAAAATCTAATTCGTCGAAATATAGATTTAATATTTGATGTTTTGCGTAGTGAAGAAACATTTTTCAAAAATGAACTGGATATTAGATTAGACCGGATAAAAACTAATAAAATGGTTGAAGCGATTTATTCTTTCAAATATTTATTTGTCATTCCTATTTCAAATAAAATTCTCGCAAGCCTGTCGACATACGTAAATTGAAAAATTCCAATGGTCTCGTTCACTCATCGTACAATCATCGATAACGAGGATGACGATGTCTAAATAACAATCAATGGCCGATCATTTGATTGTTTAGCAGACGATAACTGACAATTTGGTGAGTCAGCTTATTCGCCGGCGGGCACGAAGAGGGGAGGAGGGCGGCTCGTTAGGTTGAGCCATGGAGTTAGCGCCCTAAACGCAATCATCAATCACCATTAACTCCGACCATCCGATCGTCTTAATCGTTTCCTAAAATTCCCCGTGTACCGGCGATTCGTAAATCTCTCTGTGCCAGGGCTGACGCGTGCAACCAGCCCGATTAAAGTCATTTCAGTCGCAGTAATTGTAAATCCAACCGCGAAACGAGATATATCCCCGGGGCCCGGGATGAACATGTCCCAAAAGGTCCTGAAGAACGCCTTTTCAGCGAGAAACTCATGAATCATTTCCGAAAGGAAGAAGTAGAACGCTCCCTGAGAGCTGGCTCCCTTCTTCCAGAAGCGGTTTCATAATTTACCGAATTAACGACGTGGACCTATAAATCTGACGATAGACGATAGGTACCATTTAATAATCCCTTGGAAGTGCGTTCCATGGAACAACCAAAAGCAATCTTAATCCCTAATCCGGCTTAACGCGATCGACCGCTAATTATCTTGCTTGTTAGCGTGTTCATCCCGAGAGACTTCCTGCCGAACATTTGAATAATCCCTGTTATTTTCGCCTACAGAAAATAGCAAAAATTGCACGGTATCGAAGGACACGATGTATCGGACATAGTTTCGAAGAGGATTAAGACGTCAAGGAAACTTGGAGGATAGGTCCGCCTGATGGACCGTAAATCTTTCAGTTACGAAAGACGTTTATACTGTCGATTGGGTTTTGTGGAAATAACGTTTTGCACGGCAAAGTTTCAGTCTGGTATTGGATAGTTTGAAAAGACAAACTGTAGCTTTCATCGAGGAAAATATTTGTAATAAATGCAAGTGTGATGTTGTTCTTGGGAAATTTGGTTTGAATTGTTAGTCGTGCGATTTGAATCAAATATTCGTAAATTACTGATAAATCAAATAATTAAGGAAGAATGAGAAGATTGAGAAAGATGAAATAGCTTTGATATCTAACAAGAAGATATTTCTTCCATTCTTTCTACTTGATAAGTAACCTTATAAATGGACATATTTTGATACTCGAGTTCAAAACATATTTTTTAATCATTCTTGCGTCATAAATATTCTCATTTCTCGCCAATTCTTTTCGATCCGACTCCATAACCACCATCAAATAACAACAATCAATCTTAACGCTAGAAATGTTGATCCTCTCTAATGTATTTTTTTACAAAGACCGTTCCCCTAATGGGAAACGTAAAAAACGTTCAAATTCCTCCGAACTCAAACTCACACGATCAACATTAGCTAATAAACAAAATGAACTCTCGCACATTATAATGGTAGATTTCAACCGAACCGAACCAGACCGATATTAATTTCAGCCAAAAGAAATACACTTTAAAACCAATTACGTCCAAAAATAGTTTAATCAATCCTCGACAGACGTCCTCTTTCGTAATCCTGGATCCATCGACTCAACCCGCACCGATAAACAAAGGTGAAACAGGAAATCTTAGTCACTGAACAGAGGTAAAAGAGGAAGAAACGCTTTCTGTAGCCCAGTTAGACTCCTCTTCCGGATGAAATCGTCCGTTTGAGCAACACGGGGCCGCTCGTTGCTTGATCTAAGAACGGTTTCCGAGAAGATTCCGTGGAATCGTGGGACGACACAGGCCGCTTTCTCGTCTAGAAAGCACAACGAAGCCTAGAGACTTCCTAGACGCTGCATGCCGCATTCCGTGAAACCGGCGGACCGCCGGCATGCGGCATCAGGACGAGCCACGTCGCTGCACCGTAATCAGGGACACGCGCTCGATCCAGACTGACTTTAACCCAGAAGGTTAAATATACGTCTTCCTGCCGGCTGTGCCTCTTTCTTCCTCTTTATTCACGACTCCCAGACCATGATTGACGGAAACGATGTGTCTGGATTGAAGGGAAGCCTCGAGTCGATGGAACTGAATCTGAGTCGCAAGAGTCGTCACACAGGAGTGAAGGGTTTATTAGAGCAGTTAATTGGAATGTATTCAATTACGATGACCTAAATGACACATTTTTGCAGAGAAACTTTTGAAATTTTAGAGAGTTCCGACATGTCTCGTATCTGTTAGCGTTTAAGTAAGTGCGTTAATGGCTTTTTAACAAACTTTAATCCATACATGACTAGCGTAAACTGAGTATTATTAATTATGTTTCATAAATTGCGTAACAGATTAAATAACAGTATATCTGCTGCAGCTTTTGGTATAACGATTTTACTTTCGATTGTTTAATACGAAACGAACTCTTCTGTGATTTCAAACAAAACTGGGAAAATATTGTTTTACAAACAGTGAGATCTTCCTGATTTAAATTTGATGCAAACTAAGACTGGAATGAACGAAAACTAAAAGGAAAATATTTAAGAAGTTAATATAGTCGCAATTTCGTAATTAAATACATATTACAACTAATTTTTAGATCTAATTTGCAGCTTGTACAAAAGTTTTAAACTTTGTGTAACGGGATATGTTCTGCGAATTAATTTCTACTTGAATACATTTCTCCTAGTAGATACGATATCTCTTTCTTATATTTTATTCGTGATATTTGAGCAACGTCTGGCGGTGTAGTTGATACGAACAATATGTCTGATCGTAACAAACGTAGGCTTTGAATCTGCTGATGTTCCGTTCAATGAGGTTTATCACAAGAGAAATTTATTCGAACCGTCATAACGGAGAAGCAACTTTGGGCGTTTGAATGGTATCCAACAATACGTCCGGTTAATTGAAATCCGCGCTTGTTGGAGCTTAACATTATGTTCCACCATCGATGAAATCGCTATTGTCAGTCAATAATTGATTGACGTTGTGATTGATCACCGTGTCGATCGACAATTGAATAACTATAATAGAATCTTGCCTCGTTAAAAATGATTTCCTTCTAAGGAATTTTTAAACAGTATTTTTCGATTGATCTGATTTTGCTAATACATACTTTGCAGATTATTTTATGATTTATTATATATATCGTGTCGTACAATCGTATACAACTTGGGTACGTTTTAATCTTGACACAAATTTAATTTAATATTGAAAATTTCGTTTCGATATTTATTCGTACAGTTGATTTTTCTGTTAACTTGATAGAAAAGATCGTTTAGTATTCCAATTTAGTGCTTTATAAACTTCCTTCATTAACGTTCGCTGATTTTCATTCTACATGTGCATTGTACACGGCGCAGAATCTCAATTAACAATTTCAAGAAGAAGCCTTCGAGAACATAAGTCTTTTTAACATCTTAAGTCGCTAATTAACAATTCCTTTAACGCTTTCTTGCTAACCTTCGAATAACCTGATTGATAAATGTGAAATATTATCTTATGTCTTCTCGCACCTGTTTTGAAATTTTTTCAATATTTTCTGTAGACATTTTTTATTAAAATACCTTTTAGAATAAAGACTCGGACTATTATAGAAGCTCAAAGTATTTAAATAGTTACTTTTTGATTTAGCATTACGTATTGGCACCTCTTTTTCAGTGATTTTTGTAAGTACAGCAATACCAATTAAAATACTGAAATTCATACTATATGTTAATTATTAATTTCACTACCGCTATTCCAACCATTATTACTATACTAAATCTCACTAACAATGAAATCTATTTATCGAAGTTATCCTTGGTGAAAGAGCAAAAAAAAAAAATTACAGTAATAAATTTTATTCAAAGTTCCAATGATAATCATAAATATCTACTAAATCAAAGTAACTACGTATTTAATATTTTTCTACTCCATTTTCTCATCTTCCTCCATTATTCTTCGTTGGATTAAATATTGGCAAAGCGTATCGTCAAAGACGCGGCCTTCGGTGCAGACACGAAGGAAACGGGTGCAGCACGAACACGGTTCGCATTACGTGTCCACACACACGCCCTGACCTTCGTTTTGAGGTCGTGTCTATCCTTTCTTTTATCATCTTCCTCCGCGTTTCACCTTGCACATTCATTATTACGCGGAATTGTAAACAGTAGCCATCCGAAAATCGTGTGCTACCGAATCTGCCGCTGGCTAGGATTCTCCCACTTGTTGCGATGCTAATGTAACAGGAATTGAAAGCAGCTACCTCTTACGTATCATCAACGTTAACCTTCGTTTAAAATTATCCATTGAATTTCTTTTTGCCCGTTTTCTCCATTATTTATGCTCATTTTTTACATTCTCTGTTCTTCCTGCGTATTTCTGTTTCCACCTTCAATTTCCTTTTTTGTATAACTTCTTATACGTTTTACATATGATTATTTTAATTCATTTCTTTCGTTCAATTTTTTGCTAGTTCTTCGTCGTTTCCGATTCTCATTGAGATGAGATGGAAGACGTTCTGTGAACCTCGACCTTCGAAGCCAGCATCGCTATCGAGAAAAATTCTCCACTTCTTAAACGTCCCTTGCTCAATGATGCAACTTAACTTAACTTAACAACTTAAATAAAATGACACGACTTGAATTATGCAAATTTTCACTTATCAGAAGTTGCGATGCCCATGTTGAAAAATTGTTTAATTTCACGGTATATCTGTTATTTAATGTCGTATAAAATTAGCTATATCGATATAGTTTGGACTGTTTGAAAATTTTACTACGCTTTAATTTAATCGTAAGAGATAGAAAAGCTACCGATTGTAGCAGTGTATGTTGTTTGACTTACTACTATCGTTCATAATTTCGAAAACGTCGTTAATAAACTTTTGTTACAAGCTTGGTAGATTGTTTCTCAATCTTATGCAATTTTTTTAAATCCTGTCTCTTATGATTAGCTCGTTGCATTTTAATTGCAAGTTACTTAAAATTCACTTTCTATTTCCCATTCCATAATAAAGAATGTTCAAATCTTCGATAAATATCCCTTTTCCTAAAAAAACAGGAAGATCACAATATTCTCTAGAAAGCGTTATAATTAACAAGGAACTCGTCCAATACCCGTCTATCGAGAACTTCTGGAAGCTTTAGACTCTCATTTAGTCAAAAAGCACGTCGTTCCCTCGAACTGTTTGCCAATTCTCGTGAAACGTCACGCTCCGTTTGTAAGTACCCCATAAATCCCTGAATAGCAAGTTTTCTCGAAGGAATAACACCATTGCCGAGGAATTCGCTTTTTCACAAGTGACTCAGAGAAATCGGGCCACCTTCTTCTCGATTACACGGGACAAAAGGGGCCGACGTTTCGCATGCCCGACGCTCAACGCGAATATTGCGCTATTATACTTTCAACATTCATTCGTAACACTACGATCGATCCAAAGATACGGTTCTTAGCTTTCCTTGCGCGAAAAATAACGTGACTCCTATGAAACCGAGTTCCATTTCGCAAGCTCGGCCAACGCCATCATGCCACCATACTGGAAATCCACGGTAAAGATTTTTATAGAAATTTCAGTCGCTCGATAGAAGCAATTAAAGGTAAAAGATACAGACCAAGTACCGTGGATTATGCGGAACATTCGCATTGTACGTTGGAAAGATTACTGCAATGTACAGGTGAAAACAATACGATTGTTCCAACGAAACTGGAATGACGCACTGTTCTGAAAAGTTGCATGATATAATACTTCAGCAGATATGTATCATCGACTGACGTTGCTCGATAACAATGCGGGTACAAGTCGACAGAAAAATCGAGTACTTATTTCCGTTTTCTTGCTTTCCTTTAACGAGGAGCTATCTGTAATATGCATCTTCTAACGTTCTTTAAAAATTTGGATTTAATGGATCTTCATAGGATATATATTCTTACGAGTGATTCGCATTTTGTTTGTTCAGTAGTGTAGTATCGGAAAAGGGGGATATAGGCTTAGTCTAGATATTTAGATTAGAGTCTAAGAAATAAACTAAGAGGCTTCAGAGTGATGGGGAAGAGAGAAAGAGAGAGAGAGTGTGTGTGTGTAAGTGAGAGAGTATGCTTTGGTGACGTAAAAACTAAATGAGTGAAGGAGTGGGAGAAGAGAACGAGGGTTGAGGGTCAGCATTTTTTGACCTGGGAAGCACAAGCTGTGAGCCGAGTGTTAGTATAAGACGTACGGAGATATTGTAGTCAGTTTTTGTATTGGGTATCGCTTGTTAAAATAGAATTAAACTTCATTTAAATACAACATCAATCCTTATCCTTACTCTGGAAGAACCACGCATCCAAAGATCCTACAGTAGTTTGTTAAAATTTCGTAAATATAATTTCGCTTCTTCATTATAACACGAATTGATTACAACAAGGATACATGCAAAAAACGATAATCGTATAAGCGCATTGAATTCGAAGAATATTGACTAACGCGAATGTGTTACACGGAGTACTTTCTGGTTGGTAAATGGAAATAGTTACATGTGGATCGCACAAGGTATTATTGTTCCGAATATGACAAGAACTTTGAAAAACACTGCATCGTTCATTCTTTCTAAATGCGGACGAAAGCCACAATTTCCTTCTAAGAATGGGAACACCGATCCTAAAACGGCTCAAACAGGCCATAATTGACCTTAAACGAAGTACCTTTACATTTTAACACTAGAACTACCGATAGTTAACACGAAGATATTTCTACCAAAACCAGTTAAAATGACTGGTCTTTAAAAAATACGTAATAATAGAATATTTGTATACTTATTAATTTATTACTTTCTTACAGAAGGAATTCCATGTTATGTAGTACATTTTTGCTATTATTAATCCATCTGGGACCATGATCCCTAAACGAGGGTTGACACATTTATAAAATTGTAGAACCAGTCATTTTAACTAGTGTGATATTTGTGGCGGCACTCAACCAGCGACTACCACCACTCGACACCGATTAGCGGTTGGGCGACGATAGTGCAGTGGTAGCGCCTTAGGTTACGAACGTTTCTCACACCGCGACAACAGTTCTGAATGGACGAATCAAGATTGGCGCGGGGGAGGCCCAGTGTTTGTTGCTTACCTGCAGTCCCTGGGCCTCCCCCGACCGCTACAGGGAAGGTCATCGTGGAGGTTTTAGTCGGTTGGAGTCCGACACCACCGCGTCGCTTCTCTCCCCCAGAGGCGATGCGGAGTCCGTGCGGATTTCCTCCACATATAAAAAAAAAAAAAAAAAAAAAAAGGTTACGAACGTTCGGGACTCGGGTTCGAATCCCCCAGCGCCCTGTGGTCCGATTTTTCTTCCACGATCTTAAAACAAGGAAGAAAATGCAGCCAGTACCTCAGCAGCGCCATCTACACCAGTACGCAACCTACCTCGGCCTCTACGCTACATCCAGCCGCCAGCAGCATCACCTATCACGGATCGATCTACAGTCCACCTTTTTATACTCTTAGTGTTAACATCTAGCGATCTAGCGATCGATCCAGAATTTTCCTGGTAACTGATATCTCATCGTATTAAATGATACGCAATAAAAATTTTAGAAACGTGTGGGAAGTTGTACTTTTACACTTTGACAAGTACCAGTAATTTTGACTACTATTGGTATAAGTAGCATTGATACAAAATTATTTTGAGTTTGAATACATAACAAACAAAATAAAATTCATTATATTATTCCTTTAGTTATCGTCGCGAAAGTCATTACATCATTGCGGAAAAAAGATATAACATGAAGTAGGAATTTTATAACAAAATTGTAAAACCAGTCGATTTGACTGGTGTAGTAGTTCTAGTGT
Source organism: Bombus soroeensis (assembly GCA_014737365.1). Lineage (NCBI taxonomy): Eukaryota > Metazoa > Arthropoda > Insecta > Hymenoptera > Apidae > Bombus > Bombus soroeensis. The sequence continues at coordinate 275,692 of JACXIL010000019.1, read as the reverse complement.
TAAATGGAACTTTTACAAGAATCTTATCTATATCAACCATTTTGCTATGAAAATGTTGTTGGTAAAATATGCTAAGAATAATAATGATTTAATCTATAACTTCAAAATTCTACTTATAGCTTGTTGTAACTTACAGCTCGTAATATCCACTAATATTATTAGTTAATGAATCACTATATAAAGGGATCCTAATATCGTAATTTTTCTATTATCATACGGCCAACGATAAATATAAAATGATAGTCTCTTGTCCAGCATTACGATACGAGGTGCGGGCATCGAGCAAAGGTGAACCTCCCCGCGACACCATTGATGAAGTGTAATACACATAAATAGTTTAGCCATTAACTCGCAAACCCTCGTGACCTGATTCTCAAGATCCTCTCACCGTCCTTATACGCGAACGGGAGAATGTATAATTTTCCGATTTTTCCTCAGCCTACACGCTTCAACCGATTCGCGTTGGATGACACCATCCGCGTTCCGAATTCATCGCCACAGGATAAAACACGGAGACGCGATAAAACAGGCTTATTATTATTGTTACCCGTACCGTTAGAATGTACTGGTACGGTTATTCAAAGGCGCGCGCGCTCTCTGCAAGCAAACTCGATATCCCCTGATAATACGATCGCCTAACGCGCGGTAACCCAACACTAATTTGCATAACGAAGGAATCATTGAACGCGAATTATTTTTTAAGTTTCTAACGAATAACTCGCGAGTAATAATAGTAACAGTAAAATATAACGGGTGTGTGTATATGTAGTGAATACATTTGATTTCCCACGGTAGATAAGTTTTCGAAAAGAGAATTGTAATTATATACAATAGTAATCAACTGGCAATGATTGTCGAGACACCTTGTATTTAAAAATGAAAGTTACATTTATATATCGGATTGTCGGATAAGTTTCAAACCTTTCTCAGGTCACGTTTTTCTTCAGGAACAATAGAAATTCTACACGGATGGAATAATAGCATTACGCAACAGATAGTAGAAGATTATTGAACAGAATAGTGTATATTTGATTTCATTGTATTATTGCAAAATGTTTGAATTTAAATTTGAAATTAAAGTTTATAATTCGCACTCGAAAAAGTTCAGAAATTACCGGAAGCCTCAGTATGTAATATTCCCGTTTTCCAGAAAAGTATGCGAACATATTTGTCTCTTCCAAAAAGTAAAAGACATTCCAAGCTTTTGAACGTGAGTGTTTGCATGGTACAAGTTAAATCGTCTTCCTATTTCTCTAGAAATGCACGAGATTCGCGTTGGTCAACGAATATGCTGAAGAAGGAGTAGGAGAAAATGCAGGTGGAAACGACATCGGTCGTAATGAGATATCCGCCTTCGACTTTCGTGTTTCAGTGTAAAACGTTTTGAGGTGACAAGAGCAGTTCGTTTCGCAGTCTCTAATCCGTGCAGATACGTATTTTCGATGTGGACATTCCGTACCGGGCAGAATGCGTGTTTAATCCGACGCGCGTGTGTGCGTACGATCGTCCGTGCGTTAAGTTAAACTATAATTGCACCGTGTGCATCGCGTCTCGTACAGCACGTATTAGACACGGACAGTGTGTCTGAAATGTTGTCAGGATATTTACAGGCGCTCAGAATTACAAGAAAAAGATAACCGTAGGTAGTCCTCGATGTGTTTGTATCCACGAGGATGATGGGTACTTAAATATCGTTGATATTTCATGTATTTATCAGGATTAGTATACAAGCGATAAGCGTAAGAAGATAAATAACGGTAGTCTGTTTAGGTTCGTAAGGAAAACACACGTCAATTTGACGGAATAAAGATTTCGCGTAGAGAAAAATGTGTAACGTTTCATCGAAGTATTTCGAGCCTTGCCAAGCCATTCAATTTTCATTTCCAACTATATATTCATTGACTTCGCATTCCTACGAAGTAGTATATTGAACGTGTTCAAACGCATACCAGAAAAGTAGAATTCCATCAACCTGGTCTGGATATGTCAGACTTATTTTCTTCGTCACGGAATATTATAGATTCGATAATCGCTTCTGGGGGATGAAAATGAAATTTCAATAGCAAAATTTCAATAAAGGTGACGATATAACTATATTTTTACTTGAAATTCATATAAACACACATCGATCATTGCTTAAAGAATCTAGACTTATTTATCGCTTTCGTGAGTATTTTCTTTCGACTTTCCATTGACAATACGAATGAAAACACCTACATAGTAAGCATTTTCTATAAGCAATATTGTTCCAATGAAAAATCACTACGCACAAAGAGACGGCTAGAAGCGTTGTGTAGGTCGGGAGGTGAAGTAGGTGAAGGGTTTCACCGTACGGTGGAGAGATTGAGCAACGCATTAACGAGGGTCAGGTGTGTCGGCAGAATTATTATTGTATGGTCTATAGTCGAGTGGATACCGACCACGACATATACTGATCTATTGTGCGTCACCGTACGACACCATAGATTCTGCCCACTTGATTAGATTCGATCACTCCCCGTTGCGACAGGTACTGTTCTAAATTGGGACCGCAGATGCCTGACTTGGGCGAGTCATTGAACAGAGAGGAACTTGAATAGACTATCCTGTTGAAGTCACGGTTATTTAGAGATGCTGTGTGTCTGATATGGGAACTTACATATCGGAGAAGTTCGATGGATTTGCAGTTACAATCAATTAGATTTCGTCAAAAATTTATGGAATTTATGTCATTCTCAGTTCTTCCGATATATCCTTTATCAGAGCCCCCTTGTACAATTATTATTAGTGTACGATTATTAGCGAAGTTTTATAAGCGACAAATTACAAGTTATCAGTGTTAGTACACTCACATGCATAACGGACGTATAAAAATCCACAGTTAAATTTCACGAATGACATTCGTCATCTCATTGCCTTATTTAGCATGAAATTGTGAGCTTACAAAAACTGTTTATGCAACAAGAGTCTATAACCTGTAACTTACAACTTGTCAACTTTTTAATACCATGTCATTACAGTTAATACATTATCGTACAATCGGATACAAGAAGTTTTGTACTTTTATGACTTTTTATGAGAAATAAACATTAGTAATTGCATTATGTATGATGACGTTTAAGATGTGAAGTTTATAGTATTACTACCGAATCTCTCCTGGGCTACACTGTGAAAAGGTTAAGTAAACTTCACCAACACTCCATTCTCGAGTCAGTGAAACCAAAATTAATTAGCAATAACAAATTTCGCCGTTGCAATTTCGAATACTTGTCCACTTTTTTCCATGATGCAACAGCCAATTCATATATATCTACCACTATATTTACTGCACAATTTGAATGAACCAATACCCGGCTTGCGTAAATAATAATCAACTTCTGTAACGGTGCTTGAAACTCTACGAACGCAACAGGGGTGCAATAAAAATGCTCGTACCCCTGGAATTACAAAGGCTATCAGGCGCTGCCTTTGCCAATATCGGCCGCTTTCGTTTCTGCGTTACGCAATAGTTACGCGTCCGCGGCCACGCCGCGATGGTGCAACCAGTTATTAACACCGCTGCATCGAGCAACGACGAGAAGCTCGAGACTCGTCGTACTTTAAGGGGGTTAATACAACTGTATCGTTTATCAACGACAACCGCAAATACGTCGAATGAAATACGGTCGGAGTAATAGCCGGCGTAAAAAGCACCGACACCCGGAGGGCTTGATCGATAACGCCTACACACACGTGCGCGCACCTTTGCAACAGTTAACGTAACTCCTCTAAATGAAATCCGATCGTTCGTGACGGAATGTGTATCGCCGTGGTAATTAAATATCCAGCACTCTGGATTCTGAACGGCGCCACATTCCTTTACCTGACTGATCGATTTGAAGATTTCTACACTACTTTTATTTGCTTCCTGCTACGCTTCCTGAACTCTTCTGCACGATAATTTACAACTAGTCGACCAATAGTAAATCGACAAGTTACAGATTACGCTTCTCTTGCGCAATTTTATGTCAAATAGAATAAATATCGTAGATACTTGGAATTAAGTAAAATAACAGTAGTTGTGCATTATAATTTCACACTTGTATAGAAGCAGGCTGCTATTAAAATCTATACTAACAACTACAAATAGCATATTTTTGCAAGATACGTGATTATCATTTACTTTTCCTACCAAAAATTTTTATCGAAGTCATTCTCAATTTGTATAAGTTTTCATTAGCCACCGTCGTAAAACACATTTCCTCGTGTCTCTCGCTAGAAACCTAGGATCTTTCTTCTAACTCAACAAGAACCGATCAAACACGCTCGACAATTCACAGCCAAACAACGTCAAGTTACCAATGCTCAGCAACATAATTATAAACAAATCCTCGAGCAATTCTTCCGGCGGATGATTAATGGCTAGACGTGCGACGGCTCGAGCATTATTTAAACTGCCTTCCATTCAGAGCCAGCAACGATGCACAATGAGAGACGGTAAGCAAACAGCGCGCAGCCATCTCGAGTCACCGCATAATGATGGCAACAAGGTTATCCATTGGCGTCATCCCACGTTACAACATTTCCGGTGCGTCGGCGCATGAACAAGCTGCTCGATATTAAGCCGCAGCGTTAGCGTGTCGAACAAAAAATTACGTAAGCCATCGACGGCCACGACAACGACGAAGAGGACCATTTGGACATTGTGTCGCGATAAACCTTTCGACGCTGACAAGAAAAATTACTCCGAGTGGCAACAGGTCGCGACGACTTCGTAAAAGTCTGTTGTTAATGTACTACATGACTTCGATCTTATTTTTCACCGAAATACCTTCAATTTAAAAGTAGCGGAGTAGCCTGAAGGGGAGTAATGGAGAGAGTTGTTTGAGAGACGCGGTCGAAAGAGAGAGTTGCTCTGCCTTTGGAATATTTATTGTTGTATCGATGATGTATATTATAAATGAAAGTTTAAGCTTCTTTGGCTTTGAAAGGATGAATCATATATTCAGATACGTACGTTTTGGTTACGATGACTATTACGGAGTTGTATAATAGGTAATATTTGTACTCAGGTGAAACTTTAACTGGAAACTATTAGATTATCTTATCATTATATATTTTATATTATAACATTACTATATATTATATTAACTATATATACTGACTATATATTATAATATTATTATATTTTATTACGAAAACTATCATTGAGCTAAAATCCGTGCTGTAATCTATAATCAATTTTCAAAGAACATTTATAAAAAGATTAAATATATTTTATTTACAAGCAAAATATCTAACTCTAGCGAATATGTTATTCATCTTGTATTCGACTTTAGAACTCGGATACTCTGGAATTTGAATTCCTACTGTCCTATAAACAATTCAACCCTTTCATCGTGAATCAGGTAAAACGGATATCGCGAGAGTCGACGCAAGAATAAAAGAACAAAGAATGATAAAGAGAGAGAACTACAGAAGAAATATTTGAGGGAAGAGGAGGTAGAACAGAGGCTCGAGGTTGATGCTTTTCAACGTTTTGTTTCGAAAAAGGGTAGCTGACGCATGCACGAGATTGTCGAAGAATACAAACTACCTCATTTCCACCTTGTCCTTGACGGAACGGTCGCGTTAACCAAACCTTTAGGCGGCTACTTCTTCGTTCGCGTTCTGAACGAATACACTCGACCGATGCATCCTGTTCGCTATACCTACGTGGTGAACGACCTAAATATCTCCATTTGTCTTAAAACCATGAAATTGTAATGGGACCGAACGACGGTACGCGGAACAGGAATAAATGATCGGAATATTTGTTAGAGGAAAGCTTGCTTGAGCATGTCTGGTCTACCAGGAGGAACGAGATTGCGTTCTAAGGTTTTAATGCATTGCCAACTGCACTAGTTATGTACGATCGTCTAGAAGTCTAGACGATCGATATCGGTATCTTGACGGTACGATCGATAACAACAGAATGTAACTATACATACAAGAAATTGTACAAAAAAGATATAGACAAGATATTTATATAGATTAGTATTTTAAAAGGAAAAGGTATGCTGACAAATGTGCAAGTATTTTAAAAATAAGTTGTAAAATATATGAGATGATATACGTTATTCTTATTTTAGAGAAACTATTTGCCGAGAAAATTGTACAACTTTAAAATGATTAAGTAGCTACCTCTATCGTTTCTTGCGAAATTACTCTTTTGTTCAAAACTCTCCCAAAATGGCGCCTTGACCGATTGTCTTCTTGAATAAAACACAAATGAGTACACGAACAGGATATTGTATCATGCAGCAGTCACGAGCTAACAATAAGATTCGGTTGTGTCCGACTTTCATGCTTTGGACCAGTACCGTTTTAATTCACGTCACCGGAAGTGACGACTCGGCGTCAAGACAGACGCACAAAGAAGAAAGAAATGTTGGAGATCGTAGTGCAAAATCTAGGAATTTGAACAGTTACATCTGTGCAGATATCTGTGGATGATTATAAATGGTGAATTTAAAAAATTTAATCTGATTTCTATAACTATACAATCGACTTCAAACTGGAATAATAGATAAATTATCACGAATGCTGCAACACTCCTGCGCTTTTAATTCAAACTTTTTTATTACCATCGTACAAATAATTTTTTGACAGTAGTGTTTCTCTTTACAACACTTTTCACTTTTCTCTCCAAAATTAAATTTTCATCTTGTATTTTCCATCCTATAATACTTTATAATGTCATAAATGAATATATTCTTCTTAATTATTTGTAGAAACTATATTGGGCTTATAACGATTACTTAAAAAATAATGCGTATATGCTAAATTGTACAAATATGCAAATAAGTAATATACTTATACATTTATACGCGAAACTAACTTATAAATACTACCAAAATTGTTCATAAAAACTTGCATTCATAAAATTGTATAAAGCATCAAACTATAGAGAAATGATTTATACAAAAACTATTTTCATCTGACTTCATCCCAATAAGGACACGGACCATGCATCTTTCCCAACATCTAAACAATTCTTCTCTCCAGTTCCTATATACTAGCCCATAATTCGCATAAAAACAATTACCCCCATATACGTGTAGGATACTGGCGGGTATGCCATAGGAACGACACCAAATCCCGCGGAAATTCCGTTTCATTTTATGCAACACATTACACGGGACTGTCATAAATAGCCGCGGTCCCCGAAAGTCCTGTTACATGGCACGGGACCGTGTCCACCCAAGGAAATGGCGACTAAAACGGGAGGTGAGATCGAAAAGAAGACAAAGTTCTCACGTTACGCGCACGTGTTGTGTCGAGAAACGTGCACGCGTGCATGAGCATGCACACACCGGTCTGTAGCGCGATACACGTGCACTGTGTCATCCCATGTACGGTGCACATCTCCATATATACGCGAGCGTGTCCTTTACGCGAATCAACGTGCACGTACCGATTACGTTCCCGCGGCGGCGATACGCGTTTCTCGCTACATAATGCGATGCACGCGTTTTTCCGCTAACTTCTCCCTCGTTCTCCTCGTCGCAGTTTCTTTCCTCTCTTTTCTGTTACGTAACCACCGTGACCGCGACTCTTCCTGAACGTATGTACTTGACGTAACTCTTGTCCACGGTGCGGTGCACGTATGTAATGTACGTCAAGGAAGCGCATCCTCCGGCTGAATCCCCCGTCCGATAACTGTACCTACACGCCCAACCGAGGACCAGAGCCGCTGTCAAGCTATGGTTCCGTAAGATTATCGATTTATCAAGCACGATCTCGATAACAGGCGCTGGGGCCCCTGCTGCGACAAGCGTGCCAAGTATTTCGGAACGCGCCAAAAATTCCCCGGATTCTTATAGCCCGCGCAGGCGCAGTCGCATCAAGTCCACTCGCGCCCTCTGGGCGCAAGAGCAAACTGACATGGCGCGGATGATTAAACGAGGGACTTTCGCTATCTCCTCTATCGATTATGTTTTCTAGTGATTTTTCGTTTTACATAATTCCAGGTTCTTTCTCCCACGGTAACGGACGAGACGCTCGGCTAACAGAAGGGGAAAATAAATACAGCAAGACGTATCCTAACCGTTCTCGAAGCGGAGAGAAACGAAACGAGACTTTGCTCGCGGTATCATCGGAGCGTATCGGCAGGAAACCAGAGTGTTATACACGATTAATCTCGAATATAATCATCTAATGTAGATACTTTATCAAAACGACTAACGTATTCGATAGAGTATTTCAACGGAATACTTTTTTCTGCTATTTTTCTGTACATAGTTCCAGTCGGTTGAACCTGACTGATTGCGAGAGAAAGAAGAAACATAGCAGAAGAGAAGAGAGAAAGAAGGGAAGGGGCGGTCATCAGACATAATCCGCGTGCATTGTCAGGGCTGACAGATCGATCATAACGTTCGCTTCCTTATTGCGGAAACCTATCCATCGACTGACACGTAAGTCAGAGTTTGCATGTCCGATAGGAAATCATTGTATCGGAAGGGCGTGGGCACTCGCGCGCGCCTCCGAGCCTCAAAGTGGATTCCGCTCTTTCCCTATTCTTTGACGAGCAATGAAAAAGCCTAACTATCGATGACGAGACCGTCTGCATACGAATCGAAAGGGATATAGGTATCTACGTATTCCGCGATACGCTCGACACTCGATCGACTCGCGTCATGCAGCAAAGATTATTACGTATTTCATCGAGCATTATGCAACCACGGATCGCACAGGAAAGCACACGGTATAGAAGTACACGGGAATGCGTGCGGCAAAAATGCGGATGCTCGTTAATCGATCGTATCGCGAGAACGGGATCAAGGACTGGCACTGCAAGGTGATCTCTGACCTGTTATTGGGAATCCAGGTTGTCTCAAGAGGATGACTATTACGATGTACAAAGATATTCTTGGTGATGAAATATTAAATTACAGTAATTTTTATGTGAACGTTCGAAAACTTTTGTCATTAAGAAGATGTTTAAGGACTAAGCTATCCGAATAGTACAATAGTTAGAATATATTAAAGCGTAGTTACTTTTTGTACGTATTTTTATACAAAAATATATTTATCATTTAATTACTTAATAACATTTTTCAATGTAATATGTAAGATGCAGAGTGAAACAATTAAATTACTTACTTTTATTAAAAAGTTGTACAAAAGTTTTCATGAAAGAACTTTAAGAAATAGAGCTATCTGAACATGTCTCTATAATATACTAACTACTTAAAAGATACCATTAACAAAAAATGTTTACGTAGATTAAGATCAATAATTTGCTCTTTGAATTAAAAGCTATACAAGCGTTAGCTAAATTCAAAACTGCAGTTTTTGTTCATATACGATTTCTAAAAGTTCTGATTCGCATTAACAGGTTTAAGTAACATCGGAGCAACAAGAGAAATCTGATCAGACAAACGAATTACCCTTAATAGCAGAACTCGGAGGCAGATACTTCCTGCGCTTGTATCCAGTTTACACCGAAATTATGATCACGCACGGTTATGCGTACCCTTTCCGAACAACAAAAACAGAAACAGGCAACTGTGTGGACAAGTGACTATCTGCACGACTCGACGAGTACAGTTATGTCATCATCTTCTGTCGTCGCAGGAAGTCACCGTGGAGCAGAGCATAGGCAATAATTAAAGAAAATTACAAGTATCTGATCATAGGAAAGAATAATTTTACCATGAAAGAGAGAGATAAAAAACTGAAACGATATGGAAAGTAGGAAAGTTACGAAAATCCTGAACAACTATAGATTATACACGTAGCAAAATAAAAATTCTCTACAAATACTACGCATGAGGAAATTTATAACCGAGAAACTTTCTGAGAAAAACATCTATAGGACAAGGTAATGAATTGAGTAAATTGCGTCGCAGGTTTTAATTATAGTTAATAGCTACGTTTGAAATGATAATTATAATAGCTTTTAAAGAATTGCGTTCGTTTTATATTTATGAAATAAATGGAAATTTTATAATAATTTAACTACTCGATTAAAAAATACACTCGGTACTTATATACTTATTATTTCCCATAGACCTTCAGACCCCTTTCTCGGAATACTCAAATTTTATTTCTCTCTCTCTCTCTCTCTCTCTCTCTCTCTCTCTTCGACTAAAGTAATTAAAGTGATCCCGTACTTCAAATCGGTATTTTTATTCTTATTTCAAATCGCAAACCTAGAATATATTAATGCTAATTGATCCAAAAACTGCCCGCAAGGCCTGTTTATAAGCGCATGCTCTATTAACAACTCGGGAGACACGACCAGTTTCCATGTGAAATGAGAGAAATCTAAGGAGCTTCGATTTAACTGGCTTAAAATTGTAGTGACACGAACGAATCGTTCGTAACGACACGCGTGCACACGAACGATTAAATCATATGGGTTTCGCGACGTAATTGCACGCACGTGGCACAGCGCGTGGCTTCCCCCTGATCGTATACGAAGCGCGCTCTTGCGGTGAAAAAGCCCTGCCATTGGCTTTCGTGCATTTCGCCTGACATTCACACCTGACATTAGCCTCGGCAATAATCCGCGTAATTCTACGCTTACGAAGACGTACAACCTATTAAAAGAGCCAAGGCTCGAAGCCGGGAATCGCTAATCTGAGAGGTTTAAAGGTGAAGCACTCTTTCGCGCGCGTTCGTGGCTAAAGGTGATGCTAGATGTTGGATGGATGGCAAGGAGGATTATGGTATACGAGTGAAGACAGCGTGAATTGTTGATGATGGCGAAAGGAAAAGGTTTTACAGGATTTAAAGACTTCGAAATTATGAAAGTGGGCTTTTTCAATGGGAAATATTGTTAATATACATGTAGCTTTGACTGATTTAATATAACGGACAAAAGAATATGTAGGATTTATGAGAAATAATGAAGTTAATTCAGTTGCACCAGATACCTTTTTCCCTAATTCGACTGTCCTCAAAATGAAAGGAACAGGTAACTCGAAATATGTTTCGCTCGTAAAATACTAGCTACAGTATGTGTATTTTAACTTTCATTTTATAAAATAGCACGTTTCGTACAATAAGTTATCGTTTGAGCTACCCATTCAAACGTAGGAGCGTTAACAAATTCTTGCATCTAGAATAATTAAAGTTGATTCTTTGATTATACGGAATCCAAAAATAGTTTATACTTCACACGATGTGTTATATGAAATCGTTTGATTTCACCAGTACCTGATGGAATTCGTCATAATATCCTCAACAATTTAAAAACTACAATTACATAATACACTCCGTACAATGCAATCCTCTGATCATTTATTCCATACGCGACACATTACACGACTAAAAATATCGCTAGCCATCAGAAGACAATACTTGTTTTCTATTACATCGTATTGACACGATGCTCTTCCCCGTTCATCATCTTCTCGGACGCGACCTCTCTCCACCCCAGAGACCGGTGCATGAAAGCTCGCGTCCGGTCACGACAAAACACCTTTCACGCGAAACGCGCGATTAATCAACGACAATTTGCTGCCGGTGTAACCTTTACTTTCCAGGTGAATTCCTAGGAGATGCGCGGTTCGCGCTTTGTCCTGGGCCAGCAGCAACGCTGCGGATAAATGAAGAAGGATCGGCCGATGATTGTCAGGAAGGAGCACGCGACGAGGATGGCTCGCCAAGTGGAAGAAGGACCGGTCTAGGAAAACTCGAACCTTGACGAAGTGCTCATAAATATGTCGCTCCGAGAGAATGCGCCGATGGTAGCCAATGCGTCTACTACGACTACAGAATAAAGGCGTTTACACAACGCAGGAACGCGTTGTTATCTCTACGAACGGTTAATTGTTCGGTTCGATTCTTGTAAGGACAGGGCGGTTCGGGCTTTCAACATTTACCGCGGCCTCGCGGTTGTAAATTTATGTCAAGATGTTATGAGCGTTTGAATAGAACACGATGTTTATTGTGTTGAAAGGGGAATGCGTTTGTGCACGAATGTAACGTTAATCCGTTGTGGATTATTTCAGAATGTTCTTGCTTATGAAGGGAAAGGATGAAGGAGGAGCGTATAGAATATTTGACGAGTAATACACATAGAAATTAGCAAAATTTTCCATGTTGCTTCGTAAACGAAGAATTTCATGAGAATTGGAAGGTTAAAGACAGTATGCAAGCAGACTTCTACCTCAGATACAAACACTGTTCAGGTTGGGATGACAGAGGAAAGGCGCACTTATAATTCAATTCGCAATCAAAGGAACGTTAAATGCCAGTCCAACCTCCTGAATACTTTATCGCACTTTTCAAACCTACCAATTATTCAAATCGAACCAAATCATAACTAATAATTCTCGATCATTCTTAAACATGCCTATAAAATTATCTTAATACGCGCTTCGTACATTATCGTCTGCTTCAAATCGTCCGTTCTCCATAGCTTATTCAAATTACAACATATATAGTCTCTTCAGCCTATAATTTGTTAATGGTGTGAACTACCCTTAACGCGGTCGAGAGTGATTCTGAACGATGACTTTGAACAAAACTCTATTGAATGACTGAAAACTTTTCTGTAAACTATAATTAAAAAATAAGTGAATGTTTCGCGTCATCCGCGTTTTAGTTAAAATTTCAGAAAGATAAACATGCAAAATGATATTTATTTCAAGCATGAGGAAATTATAGGTGTAACGTTATTTATACTTGTAATTGTGCGAGCACTGATTAAAAATACTGATGACATGTATGTGTGTCGTCGATCATTATAGCGGAATACCATATAATATATATGCCATGTCGTCGCTCTCGAATGTGTTAATATTAACAAACACGATTGCATATCGAGGGCATCGGCGCGGCGGTGTCAACAGAAAACGAATATTGCAGTACACGCTCTACTGAAGTGAACTTAAGTCAGTATACAGGCTACCAAACTGGAAACGCGTTATCCAGTACTTCGTACTGAACGAGTGGTCAGTGTACCGCACAGCGTGTATCACGTAACATCAGACCGCGACCACACGAGTTTACACACCCTAAGACAATGATGTACTTCGACCACAGCTGTCCCGGATACAACATTGTTGGCGCGAACCGCGCGCAAAAAGCAAGGGGTAGGTGACTTATTAGAGAGAATTAATAGAGTAACACAAATGTATCTAAATTAAAGTGATGATTAATAAGTGACACAATTCAAACAAGATTTTCAAGAAAAGCGACAAATTATTTTGGAGCTTATTCTATGAAACAGCAAGTTAGTACACACCGACAAAGTAGAATCTGTGTTTTAAAATCAGGTTACTGCTTGTTAAATCGTGCAAAGATAATTGTAGCCTTGAGGTAGCGTCGAGTTGCGTGACTACACCTTTTAGTATACAATGTTGACGTGTTATGGTTATGCAAATGCTATGACAATGATGGAAAAAGACTAAACTGTCCTTTCTCTTCTTTCATTTACGTGTATCGTTTACGTTTTTATGATTCGCGTTATGCTTAGGTATATATCGACGCCGGAAGACAGATAACGGTCAATGTTTTGTTAGAATGTATAAAAATAATTTGTATAAAACAACTAAACTTACTAAACAAATTTGGGAACAAGGCTAACAGAAGTTTAAAGGAAATCTTGCAATCTGATTGAAACATAAAAATTATCATAAAATAATTTTATTTAAATCATTGTAACAGTGAAAAAATCAAAGAAATTCATTGTTTAATATATTGAAGTTTAAATACAGTTTACAGCATGGAGTTGGACGAGAACTATCGACAGACACAAAGATAAATTACAGGGCCTGTACAAAGTAACCACTTCTGCAACACCCTAGAACGATCCTCGAGATAAGTCAACTGGCCTCTCTATCGATTTCTAATCGCGTTTAAAGCTAAATTGAAGCGAGACGTGTCTGTCCACTCGGTGTATCTTACTTACTATATATCTAACATAGAACCGTTAGGAGTTTCCTAGTATAAATCACTGGATTGAAAAACCATCGGAATATAACGCAGATATCGTGTACACCACATAATAAATATCCAATAAAGCAACGAATTCACTGGTAAATCTTGTTTTGATGGCGTAAATTTCTAACATGTTTTCATTCGATGATACCAATTTTTACAATTGATATTTGATAATTAGCCTCTATGTAAATTTTATGATACAATTTTAGAATTTATAATCGTACAAGTTTGTTCTTTGACGATATTAAATATTTCAAATAACATTGGGATAGCAATATATATCTCCGCTGCTATTGGAGATATGTCAACTATTCGATGCGCGTTATACTCCTCATTTGTAGCCAAACATAGCGAACATCAGCCCAAATCCAATGTAATTGTATTTAGGCTGAAATATTCAATACAACATATCTCTGCTGCTATTGGAGATATGTCGACTATTCGATGCGCGTTATACTCCTCATTTGCTGCCAAATACGGCGGTATTCAGTCGGTTTGCGCTATGCTAATTCTGGCCCCCGTCAAATCCAATGTAATAGCAGTGTTTTGTGACGTCAACCACATCTCAATCCGCATCAGAGATAAGGCCACATACACTGGAAAGACAGCAACCAGATCTTTACGGTTCTTCACTGCCTACCCTCAATAGCCTCAAGGACCTACCATAAATCTTAGCATTTTCACACCTAAGGTCCTTCAGACCAAAAACAATCATCTTCTATTTCGAACGTTATTTACATTTTTGTCTACTACCGGAAGATAAGGAAAAGTTGGTTTCCTCAGGTTCGGTATTTCCCGTTAGCGACTCCCTCGGTGGCGGCTAAGACCCTTCCTAGTCCACCAACCTTCTTAGTAACCAATCAGAAACAATGTCTATCACCCTCACTTTCCTAGCAAAAGTATCCTTAACAAATCAGCTCATCTCGTGTCCTTAGACACACCCATCACTAGCTTTCCTCCGCCACAGCATCATCACTGAACCTCACTTATTCTCTATCTTTAGAACAGTCAACATCTTTACCAAATTTCTACCCTTAGATCAGTCGCGTGCTTAACTTATCGGTGTAATTACCTTTCATATAAAGTTATTGAAGTAAACTGTGATTTATACGTGTCAATTCAGTGTATATTCAAGTGTATATTGTATAAGTGATAAAAGGAAAGTTAATAGTTGTGTTACGGCTCAACCTCCTTGTCCTTTAAAACCTACGTCTCCAGTTTACGTGACAGTTTCATGGTCAGGCTGAAATATTCAATTCAACGTATCTCCGCAGCTATTGGAGATATGTCGACAATTCGATGCGCGTTATACTCCTTAATTGCCGTCAAACACAGCGCACATCAGTTGGTTTGCGCTATATCAAGTCTGGTCCAGAGCCATAGCTGGTTTACACGATTTTAATGAAATACAGCACAGAAGAAAAATATCCGATTTCCTTTTTACACAATCTAATTTGATTTAACATAGTTCAAAGGGCGGTTTTTAAAAATGTCCAATGTCCATATGAGTTTAACGCTTCACAATTGAACGTTACTAATTTCTCGGAATTTAACTATTTCTTTTATTTCATTCTCAATTTTATGACAAAGTAACATTAAATTCTAGAAATTCACTTCACTTCACTTATCTTGAATACATATATATGTTAGTCTTGGCCTCACATTTCGCATTTGAAATTTTCACCAAATAAAAGTGAAATTTCTCACGTACATCCTTATAAGATTATAAAATAAATATTTTTTTAAGAGTTTATAGAAACGAACACAAAATGTACAATCGAAAGCCGAGTAACGGAAGGTTCTATTAAAAAATCAGTAGCATATTATCATCCTGTCAGTAACATAGGAAACCTATGAACACGTGTTATTAACCTCCAACTATATAAATTAATGCAAATAATTATAGCGGCACTCGACGGTAAACTTTCCAACGGTTTTTGTCCCGTGGCTCGCTACACAAAGACTCTATTCTTGCCAGATGTCGATCCTCATCCTCACAGAATATTTTCAGCTAGCCTAAGGACCCCTTATAAATCTTAGAATTTATTTAGCTAAGGTCCTCCAAACGAACAAATAGTCTGTGTCTTAACAGTACCTAAATCTATCACCTACTACAGGAAGATACGGGAAATCTGTTTTTCCCACGTACGATACTTCTCGCTGACAACTTTCTTTCAAGCGCGGTTAGCATCCTTCTTCAACCACCAACATAGAAATTAAACAATTAGCAGCAACGTCCATTTCCCTCACTTTCTGAACGAAGGCTTTCCTCGACGAATCCGATGATCTTGTATCCTTAGATACACCCCATCATAGTTTTCCTCTGCAGCATCATCGTGACGGAAAGTTCAATTGATAGTTGACTAGAACTCCGCGACGCATCCTGAGCAATCATCGACCGAACTCGCTCCGCGCACTTTGTTCGATCGACATCGTATCGCACCGCCTAGGAATCGAACTTGTAACCGCGAACCGCTAGTGTTATCGTGAGCTCAACGCAAAGTGTATAGCGAGAGTGTTGTTAATAAACATACTGTTAATTATATTCTAGTACTTCTTCAGTACCTATCACGACCTATCCGCCACATAATAAAGGCGTGTAATGTGGTGTATTGAATTATATTATTGTCGTTGAACGAATCAAGTGATTGTGATAATATACTCGTAATATAAATTGATATACGAATTTTCTGCCATGAAACTCCATTTACCTCGTACCACAAATAAACGATTCACCATGTTCAACGCTTGTTGTCCCATTATTCTACGTTACGTCCCTTTTATCGCGCCACAACGTAATCCATGCGTTAAATTGCAACGTTTTAACGCGGGACGTTTTATCGTTAACTTGGCAAACGAAGTTAACTGCAATGACAACGCGTCACCAATGTCGCTTCATGGCAATCACCTCTGTTCATTTAGGAATAGACGTACCTGACTGAACAAAACGATTCGAACGGAATCGACCGCACTCAGTCGCTTAGAATGACGTAATTTCTGTTCCAAAGGCTGTACAAACACTCGTCGGTGCCACTCGAGGCAGGCGAAAATCCAACATTATTTGCACAATGTCAATCGTTTCGAAGGTGTGATGACTAAATACCAGCAGCGAAGTATATAAATATTGGCCGCTTATGCTTACATTGATTAAACCATTGGGTGGCTGCAAAATTTCCGTCGGTTTTTCCATTATTAACCAATGATATTAGACTAGTTCTATACGACAGTTACAAATAACTTTGTTTTTTTTTTTAATAAACCATGATGGATAGATAGGAACTTTTCTACGTAATAACTACAAACGACTTACTTCAACAATGTATAAAAACCAGTGATTTTTTATTTATTTTGTGATAAGAATTGGAAGATGACCGTGATTAAACTTCAACCATACCATCATCAATAAGTATTTGCACATTTGCTACAATTCAGTAATGTGAATTTGTTCGTATAGATTTTTCTAAAGGAATTTTTGAAAGTAACTAGTAGTTAATATTCTAATGTAAGACAAACTTGAGTATTTGAGGTGTTTCCTCGCTTCTTTCTCTTTTTTCTTTTTTTATGTAACTGTGATAGTTTCCAATCGGTGTTTGATAAAGTGATTGCTAGATACTGGCACGGTGAAAGTATTTGCACGGGGATTTTATTGCCCTATTGTGCTTGTAGCTATCGAGGAACATGTGAGAAATCCAAATGTCAGTTCATGAAATTAACTGGGTCATTCTGATAAAGTTCATAAATATGTAACACAGTAACACATAGCTAGTAACTTACTGTAGAACAAAATGAGTCTGTTTTTTTTCTATACGGGATATTACATAATACGACATCAAACGGAATACGAAAAGAGCTTGTAAACACTGAATACTTGGCATGTAAAATGAAAGAATCCATCATATATTATGAGTAGCACTCATATTCTATAAAGTGAATGTTGCATTTAACTCGAATTTTCTAGTACGCGTTGAACTTGATTCCGTCAGTGTCTGTAAGAAATAAACGCGTCGATTATCAGTAATTACGGATAAGTTTCTCGTGAAACGTGCATCTACGTGCGGCGCATACGCGCACGGGACAGTAAGCTACCGGCTTGGTCGGTAACTCGATTAACATCATCGCCGCGATCATCGGTAGCGATTGTGTTAGCATTGCCGGCCGTGCAACGTGCGCCGATCCCTCTTCCGACTCGCCGAGTCGCTCTTTTCAAGCCGATAGATCAGTTCATGGCTCACGCCTCCTGCGTAGCACGCGGACTACCTATAAAGCCAAGCGACCGCTTAACCTGCAGGAGATCGGACCTTAAAGAGCGATAGATCCTTACTTGGCGTCTGTCCACGGTGCAATTCTACCTCAGAGCGATTTTGATCGTACAAAATATCGATACCGTAAAGCATTGAACGAAAGAGAACAATTTTTGGGCGGATGTTGATGTTAAAAGAAAAGGGAGTTTTTGAACGAATATTGACGAGAGACGGACAAAACAATTTTCAGTCGACTGCTATTTTTCGCGGGGAATTTTTAAATAAAAATGTATAAGAAATAAAACGAGAATATCTAGAGGAACATCGATGTGAGACAGAAGATGAGCTTTTAGACAAATGAGAAAGAAACAGAATGTTTTTAGATCAATATTAATCAGTAACTTCGTTCTGTAGGTTCATTCTTCCCTCTAAATAACAAAATGTCTCATCTGTGCTTTTTTTAACATTTTTCTAATTTCTTTAGTTTAAAGAAATCTTGTACGAAAATTATGCGATTTGACCTAAATCGCCATATGATAAAAGAATTCTCGTTTTACAAATAAGGGCATTAATAAGCAGTATGTATAAAAAAATGCTTAAATTTTCTGACATAACATAATACAAATAAAGAAGTCTGGTGACTCATTTTATATATTTACATACGCGTCGAACTCCTGTAAACCGTCCGACTTAACCTTCCTCTGTAAGCGAATTATTCAGAAATCCAGAATATAGGTCCCTTATAGGGTACACAAGAGTTCCAGCAAATTAGCTGGAAATTAGCTCGGTGTTCCTTATCATTAACGCTAATTGATTCCACAAATAAACAGAAGAAGGAATCGAAGATAATTAACTCGGCTGCTTAGTAACGAGTATCATATTATAGAAAACACGTAGAAACTAATGAAGTTATTTGCTTTCTTAATAATCCAAACTACTAAAGGCTGGTTAAAAACCGACCACGGACGATAGTTCGCGATTCTGTTAAAACAAGCTACTTTCTCGTTTTTTCGCTAATTTTAATGGGGTGGAATTTAAATTAACATATGGCTCTGCTTAGACGCCGGGTTGTAAATTGAAATTCGCGGAATAATAGGCGTACGCTTCCGTGAAAAGCACGTGTCATGCGATGTAGCTACACGTACCATACTGCTAATAAATATAACGTTGTTTGGATGAGTCAACGTTATCTGCTACACCGTATACATCGAGCAACCGGAAAAACAGAATGAAAAATAATGACATCGATTTGCATTTGTCCTTTATGGTAGTATCGTTTAGATATCCTGTTGTTCAGAAATTTATTATCGAAACTGTTCACGGCAACAAATGTCATAAAATCTTGAAACACTGTGAGATTTTCAAATGTTGTATTTTGAGAATTTATACAATGACTATGACATATATTGTTTTGAAAATTTATACATTCAATATTTCTAGCTAATGTATTAAATTCGACGTAACCTTATACCGAAATTTTTTATCTAAAAAACAGAAATAAAACAGCAACGAGCATAGAAATGGAATATTTCGTAAAAATATAGCAATCTCTGATCTACGAAGATTAAAGAATATCGAGTTCTACACAATGAGATTATAAGACTACTTTACAAATCAATATACACTCCAACTTTATATCATGAATGGGATTGTACTTTGATTCCTCAGAAATATCGTTTCCCAGATTTCAGAACCACCGACGGAGTCACACATTCTGATGAGAGTTTTGATTCACTTTCAATCAAATCGTATTTTTCTATTATCAAAACACTTTTTAAATTTGACGAAAATATGACAGAAACGTTACTGGTATGCACAATTTCTTGTTTCAATGATATGCTAAAGATGTTCTTATAACATTAAAAAAACGTCTACACCCATCTATACAAATCTAGTATGGTAAAGCGAGAACATTCTGCGTTTCTAATCACTTGAACAACGTTTAAATATTCAAAGTAGAACAGCATTCTGGTAGACCTTTCGCAGCCGAAAAATCCTAACTTACCTAACAATGAATAAAAGAAGTACAGCATCCAGAACAGGTGGTAGCGTGGAACGGTACCGAGGCAAAGTGCAGAAGTAGGAAATGCATCGGGAAGAATGACGAAGGCATTGCACCTCGGGCCAACAATAACAACGGCAATAACGGCTGTACAGAGGCGGACAGAGGCAGCGCTTCCCCATTCTTGAATCTTCATTCGCGTATTACTCGGTATAATGCAAGCATTACGCGTTGCTGTAGCCAGCCCTCTTCTGTACACTTTGCTAGCAAGCTCAAACGGATTTCGAGGAAAAATCTTGGCGGACCGTAACCTCTGTAACGACGATAGCGGCGTGCTGTAGCCGGAACAGACTATCACCGACGGGCTTGAAACCCGGCACGTCGTAAAGCGTAGAATCGCGCGCGGAACATCGAACGGAGGACCCGAGGATCATTTTGCAAAAGCCAATAACTCATCGTAGCCAGAGCGTCGTATAAATTTCTCGAGAGCCGTTGCGATCAATTCCGTCACGCTTCGAGCCGTATCATCTGGAGCGTGCACCAATGATAAACGTGTCGGCTCGTTAACCTTATGTATTTGACTGCAATTGTGTTGGGGGGGGAGGGGGAGGGGGAGAAATTAATATTCCAGCCGAATGTCGAAAAAAGTTACTTTCAGTTCCGCAGACTGAAGGAATAATAATTAACATATTTTCGTTATTATTCGTTCCTTCATTCAGATTCTAGAACCGTATGAAGAAATTGAAGCGCTATGGCAAGGTATTATTTGTATTAATTAATTTGTATAGTGACGTAAAATAACGTAGAATTTGTGTAGAATAGCGTAGAATTTACGTGAATGTGACATTATCAAAAAATATAAATAAGACAACTTACATATTGGGTTTCTTAAGCTAAATTAAGTGCGTTAAAATGATAGATATTTTGCAAAGTGTCTGTAATTTTTTTAGTAGTTTTCTATAGAATATTTATTAATCTCATGTATGTGTTCCAACTGAAAAAGTCTATCATCTATCATTTAAAATTTTCTCTACAAAGAATACTGTACTTCCGACTAAAAAGCAAGCACGAAATGTCAGCATGTCTGGTTCAGAACAATTACTTCACGATATTGCACCAGTGTATCACGACTTTTTGTATGTGAACGTAATGCTACAAACTCGGTTCCCACGATCATTTAAATACTATGAATTATCGATTTGATAAACGTTTTTCGGAAACATGTGCTTAATAATTAAAATTAAAAATCATACTGACATGAATTACGCGTGTATTTATGTAAATTAATTTAGAATACATGTAACAATATTGTATATCATATTTAAATAGAAACATATACAAAAATTCTATGAGTTATTGTAACAACATGTTATATTATTACGTAGATCATAAAAAAATAATACAAAAATAATTAACCTTTAATTAATAACTCTTAAGGAATGAAGTCTTGTTGAATTAACATACATATCATGAACGAGTGCCGTATAAAAATCGAGTTTATAAAAACTTCTATTTCATTTAATACAAACTCACAACCTACCTATTACAATAGTACAATTTTATTACCGCATAAAGTACTGTGGGATAATCGTAATTCCTAGCTAAATTGAAATTGGCAAGCGTGTGTCTATTATCGCGGAAATCAGCTCAACAAAGTTTCATGTGTCTCCATCTACTGTGATCGTATTCATTGAAACTTAACACGGCCATATATATTTGACACCTGTAGGCGTTCGGTGCCGTGGCCTAACCTATAAATACGAGCCCATTCGATCCCACGAAAGAGCACAATGGCACGAAGCAACGACCTCGTTGTCGTGTGTCGTATACGGTCACGAGCGCACGAAAAGACCATCTTTTAAAGGTCGAGTGGGCGTCGGTGATACTTCGTGGACACCCTGTAACGCTGTAGGGATAGACATGTTATACATCCCAGCTATGTAGGGATACTAACGCAGGTAGGACCGGCCTTGGTCCAATGACCTCGCGATCAACAAAGAGGTCTGTCCCCTTACCAACGCAACTATCAAATGGAGAACATCATGGTTTCGTGAGTCAATGAACTTTCTGAACGGTTTACGATTCGCGTCACCCGAAAAGCTCCTATGTGTATAACGCTATACATTGCATGCCAATGAAGAAGTTCGAATCATTCTAAACATAACATTAGGATCCGTTTGTACAATTAAACTAATATTATTAGTGAAATTTTAGAAATAACAAATTACAGCTAATAAATTATTTTTTATATCGTTAACAAGTTTGGCAATGAATTGCGAGTCATCTCTCTCTTTCTCTCTCTTCTCTCTGATTATGCTACTTGAAGTCTATAACCTACAATTTGTCAATTCAATAACACTATCAGTTGGTAAATTATTGTACAAGACAGTCCATAAAGTTTATTCGAAATGTAACTAATTTTGATGAAATTGTGATTCTCTTCTCGTAATTATTGGTTAACTCGTTATGTACTATTGAAAATGTTTTTTTATGTAATACCATATTTTAAGCCGTAGATTACGAAAATACCAACACTCTTTTCCAGAAAATTATTATTACTAAAATATTTCACTATAATAATTTTTGTATTATAGTCGATTCGTTCGATACATTAGCTACATTGATCGATTGTTAGGCATCTGGAAATCTACTTAATCCAAGCATTTACTACTTCCCCTTTCTATTCTTATTGAAAATTAATAATTGATAAGATGTTTTGTTATATCCTAACTAAGAAAAATTATATAGAAAAGATATGGTTTTCATTGGTTGAAATACAATCAGTATGTCTGCCATTGTTGAAAAATTAAGTATAATATGAAGATTATCATTTTGCTATTTCTGTAATCTACTTAAAACAGATCGATTGATACATAATATCTTGCATTGCATGAAATGTGATTTCGCCAAAAGTGTATCTAAAAAGAGTCATATCTTTCCTGACAGTAATGGAAAATTTAGAAATATACGATGAATTATTATTATTTAGTGTCTTAGTTACTCACCTTATTCCCACAGAATTCAACCCTTCTTGAAGAATTGAAGCCAAACGTTATCACTACGTGTACGTTATAAACAAGTTTTGAAAGTGAAAAGTCGCAATATATTGTCAATATAATATAACATTGCCTTTGTTTCAAGAACACAAATATTTTACGAGTTTTCTACAAATACAAATGACTACACTGATAAAAACAGTATGTAAACGTGAAATTATAGGCACTATAAAAGTTTTACCTATCCGAAATAATTTACGTGCACAGCATCGATGTTCAAACGAACCCACCATCTTCCGGCGCATACACACGTGCATAAAACTAAAAACAGGTAGAGTGTCTACTTAGGCAAGTCGTTAAGCCCGCACGAGCCCTCTATCGAGTCCTTCCGACATACTACGCCAACGCGACAAACTATAATTTTCTAATTAATGTCTCTATGTAAATAGAGTTCAGTGTTCACTGCTCAGTTCAGTCATCTAACGCGTTGCGCTGCTCGTTATATGAAACGCGCATTATTCGAGATATCCACGGGCAAACTTGTTCGTTAAGGAACATGTATCCTCTTCGACGACTTCCTGTAATATTAATTGTGGTGCAAGCTTTAGAGGACCACCATTCATGTGAGAACGGAATGTTTTCCGCGAACGGTTTCTTGTAAATTCCATCATTCACGTAAATTTATTCGTGACCGACGAACTTTGGTGGGCGCGCGCGCACGTGTGTGTGTGTGTGTGTGTGTGTGGATAAGGAGAAATTGCAAATAAAACTATATATCTATGCTACTACTTATATGAGGTATGTTTTATTTTTATTTAGATTTAACACATTGACTGCTACATCTAAACTTCACTTTTTTCACTCTATATGTCAAGATATAAGATGATAGTATAAAAAATTGAATTTCATTACACTTTCCTTCAATACAATTAAAACAGATGCTGAAAACCATTTTATATTAATGGAAAGTAAATATTCCTTATATATTAGCTATAACATTTCAAAGTATGTAGCTTGTTGATGAAACAAAATGTCAGATAGCAGTCGACGTATTAAATCTTCCTGTATATGCGTACATTATTTGATACCACATTGAAAGAAAATCATGTTTCGTTATTTCCTTCATTTCTTAATTGATGATTTGTTTTAATTGAATTAACGCATGTAAATTTTCCAAACGTACGCTACCGGCTATAAGCATATACAATATACGTATATAAATACATACATATTACCTACCTGGAGTCTTTTGTACAATCGAATTAATATTAACAGTGAAATTTTACAAGTGATAATTACTAATAAATTCTCTTGCACGATAGAATCAATAAAATAAACGAGGATCTACAAGTTTAAAAATTGCAAGCCAGTTTATAGTCATATTTGATTTTTAGGTTATATAAGCGATAGACAAATATTAATTTTTGAGCTATTAATCTTAATAATATTATTATTTCTGTTATTAATTGACAAGGAACAAGTTATACAAGCTTTTGTGCAAGAGGCTCCTGCTGATATGTGATATTATCATATTATTAAAATTATAAAATTATCCACAGTGAGAGAAAGAGGGAATTTTCAATCAAATAATTAACATAAATTACTAAGATTATCGACAAAGGGATGATACATCATCTCGCTGAAAAATGTTGAAGAACATGGAATTGCCATCCAGGGCTCTAGTATGCTCGAACGCGGTAATTACCTCGGCATTATTTTCGCATTTTTTGTACCTATTAAGGTCATTTCGAGATGTTTTCGCAGAATCGATAAAAGATCTCATCGTACACCGCCAGTGACAAAGGACAGTTCAAAGAATCGACTCTCAGGGAAAATTACTAACGGTGCACTGTGAAGCGAGCCAGGCATTGTTCCGCGACACAACACTCGTTCATGAAACACGAAAAAATCTTGACATTATGACCAAGTTACGATTTCCTCGTTTTTCTTTGACTTATTTATTTCTGACGCATTCTTTACATAATAATCATTCTGTAGAAGGAAAAACCTTTCTCTCGTATTTTTTTTTGTAAACTGCCGATGTGTTTATGCATTTATGCGAAACTTAAAGATGCAAAAATGCGCAGAATGCATAGACATTGTTTCGATATCGACTTGTTTTACACTCTCATTCTAGCGACGAGGAAATGTATCAGTTTAAGCTCATTCATAATTAATTACGATAAAGAAGATCGCTGCGTGTATGGCGGAAGCACTCGTAATAAACACGGAACGTGTATGTCGTCGTTAACGATATACGGAAACAGTACGTGTTGTCCTTTTTGCGATTAAGACGCATTAATGTGTTTACTCCTAGGTGCACTTTGTTACAATAATTAGTTAGTCCAAGGAACGAATCCAGTCTTCGAATAATTCCACAAACTGAACCTTGATTGATCTTGAGTTGATCTTTACTACGAAAGATGAATCGTATCAATAGGGTGCAATATACATAATATCTAATTCTACAATCAATTTAAAAATTATTGTTTTGCTATAGCTATAGTACTGAGAAATAATATATTGAATCTCAAAAATTGCTTATCAAATTCTCTGCTTGTGCTCTTTGAATTTATTTATATACTAGCTTTCTCCTCTTTTTCCATTTATTATCAATGAAAACAAAGTCAAAATCTTTATCGCTGTATTAACACCAACACGTTATATAATGGTTAAAATTGAATGAAATTTTTAAGAAGTATAAATTCTCTTAACCATATGAAAATAAAACAAAAATTTTATTAACCAATTTCCATTACATTATAATAGGATACAAAAGTGATTCACGTATAACCGCGGTCTTAACTTCCCGTGTAGGCACGCAACGCAGCATGAATTGCACGTGGTTGCACAAAACGTCTGAAAAGAAGCAACTTCCCGAGTATAGTACAGGTCGCCCTACGAAAACATCTCGTGAATGCGTCAAATAAATCTACCGGCAAAAGGCGTGTATCCTCGCTGGTCAAACCGTGTCACGTGATACCCGGAAGAGAACCGTTTCATCGTTCGATAATTTCGCGATCGACGCGGTTTCACGCGTGCTTCGTCACGCGGTCACGCGTATCGCAGGTGGCTGCCCACCGTCCACCGTAAATTTATGTCCAACATATGCAAGTCGCAGCAGGTTGCTCAGCTTTTCAAAGTACCAATCTTGAGAAATAGTCACAATTTCCGGGTGGACGTTACAGATTAACCGTATGCATACATACTTAGACTTGTAGAAATTCTAGATTTTTTGGCGATCTTGACTGTCGCCTCGGTTAGCCGAACAGCGGAACCGATAGTAAAACAAGTTGCGTATGTTAATAAAGCAGACAAAGCTATATCTTTAAGTGTGATTTATACCTACAACTGATTGAGTTCGGAGAACATCTCTTGAATAATTTTGAACAGGTTTCGTTTATATTCAGGAATTGAATCCTTAGCTATTACGAAATGATAATATTTTAACTCCAATAGTTAAGACCACAGCTTTCGTATTATGTCTTTGATTTCTATGAACACATCACATGGGCCCGGTTAGAGATTAGAATTCCTGATATCTTAGAATTGTAATGAAATAGGGGAAAATATTCAAATATAAAAACGCAACAATCTTTGTTAGATAACGTGCAACGTTTCTCGACACTCGAAGACGTTTCGCGTTGGTCTCGTTAAAACGTTACGAGCAATAAGTTCGCACGGAGAGAAAGCTGAACCCTCCGTCGAATACCAGGTCTCTTTGAATCTTGTACAAGGCAGGTCGTTACGTAACGTTTCGTTCAATACCGACACGATCGCACGTAAGAGACAGTAAAATTCCAGGTTACGGTTACTTTAATTGAAATCGTATTTGTCGAGAGGGTGCGTCACATAAAAATAAGATACACTGATTATTTGCAACTGTGAAAGATAAACTGTAATAAATCTTATCAGCTTGATATATAGTTATATGGTTGATAGAAATCTTATAGGAAATAGAGAGAGAGCTATGAAACAAAATATTAAGTATGCAACCTACGTATATTAGACATTTCCAACTAAATTTAGAAATACATTTAGAATATTATATTGTATGTTAATAGATTTAGTACCTCTGTACAGGATTATAATTCATTCTTGTCCATTAAGATATCGATCGATGAAATTGTGAATCTCCACTTATAATAAAAGTAACTACCGAAATTTTTATTAAATGCCGTTTTAAAGAACGAATATATATTTGGGTCTCTTATTGTCTAAACTTATTCCAAATCTAAATGCAGATAGAGTATCTACTTATTTTGTTAAAGTTTAATTATCAATTACATTTATTGAGATATAAATACGTTACTAGGACACGATCACATTTGGAGAAATAAGTTCTCGCAGAAGAGAACTTCTTTCCGTGATTCAACGTATAAATCACAAACGTCAAACGAATATATCTAATTAATAGCGGAGGCATGGCAAATTACGAAATGCAAAAGAGTCGGTCGAAACAGCCACACGGTGAAAACTGTTTTCACTAATCAAACCAGTTTCGATACGGCTTCCTATCTATTACCGTTGAAAGTGATTTGCAACAGTTGCAACAGCAATAGCGAGTGAAACTGGCAAACGGGTATCGGTATAGCACGATTGCTGAATAAAAATGTGATTACACAAATTGAACTTCTAATGAACGTTCCAAGATGGGAACAGGTGTCCATCGACCATCTTGTCGCGTCTTTGAAAAATATAAAAAGTTTAGTCACGCGACCGGTCGACTTTGTTCGTTCGTTTACATAATCTGAATGTAAAATACTCGAGACGAGAAACCTTTCGATTCACTTGTTCCCGATCGGGAGACGGATTGCAAGTTAAATTACTTAATTACATATTTCGCGATTACGTAAATGCTTCACCTGCAACGGAACGCTTTCGTAGCAACGACGAAATCGCGAAACCTTCGATTTGTCTGAGAAGAAAAAAAGGGACGGGATTACCGCTTTCTCGAAACGGCAACTTTCTCCCAGTGTATCCAGAGAAAAAACAGGAAAGCATAATTTTATGGTTATCAGCCATCACGTAACTGTTACAAAACGTCTGAATTTATTGATTGCTGGCTGCATCCTGTGAATCTCTACGATTACATGAGTTTCTTCGACCTACTATTGGCATTACATGAGTCGAACTTTCATATCCAAATATCATATGTATGCGCAATTACTCATGTTCGTCTTTTTATGAACGAGTTTACAGCATCTCTTTATATGTTACAAAGATATTGCACATGATCGGATGAGATTAAAAATTAAGATAGAACGAGAATTACCTTCGTGGTATTAAACTTCTTCGTTGAAACTGTGATCGATACATTTAAAACAAATTTATTACGAAGGAATGCTTTATGCGAATCTACTTTATTAAAATTAAGATTCAACAACATAAAAGATGTTATATACAAGATGTTCCAGGATTTAACAGCCAAACTCTGCCAGTCTTTTCTACGGGAATTTCGAGCAAAAATGCTTTATTCAAACAGTAAGACATAATAAAATGAATCAGAATAGCGCATCTAACGAATCAAAGTTCTTAAATGAATTCGTAAAACGTTAATTAACTTTGTACTTAACATCATAGACCTCGTCATAGACTTTTCGTCCTACCCTAACGAGAACCGTTCCCCTTCCTCATGGACGATCGCGATCGCCATCTGCTATTTGCCTTCTCATGTACATTCCAACCTGAATATATCCAGTGGTCACGAGTGCGTCGGCCCTGCCTCCAACACGTAGGAAGAATCCTTTCCGGGGCCGTGGTCCCGGAAATCGAGGGATTGCGCCTGCTACGAGGCGTGGCCATTAATTCTATCGAATCCCGGTATAAGTAAGATTAAAACCGAAGCCGTCGTGCGGTACGTATTCGCGCACGTATCCCAGAGCACGGACCGTTTCGCGTTTCCCTTCTTTTTGCTCGAATCTCTTGCCGATACATCTGCGCGCAGCATTCGAAACACAAGCTAGGAGTCCCCTAGGGACGATCGAGTATTAATCGCGACGAACGCGTTTAAATTAAACGCGCCTCTATGAGACACTGATGCATGGCCGACTGGCTGCGTGAATTAAAGGAAAGAGCGTGAGTGGTTGCTGGGAAGTTAAGTTGTAAACGTTCGATTGGATCAGCGGAGGAGAAATTATGTAAAAGCAAAACGAACTTTAGAGTTGTTTGGTTTTAATCACCTCGTTACGTAGAGCGTATATACGCCCGCGCGAAGTGAGTAATCAATTGTTGAAAGCGCACGTACGTATACTTACTGTAATGTGTCTATTATCGTTTATGCATGACTAGGCCTAATGATCTGTGTGTAAAAGATTGAAACTATCGCAACCAAAAAGAGTTGTTGCAATGTACAGCGGTTCGCAAAAACATTCGAATAACTATGCTTTACGAGCTATTGCAGGAAGACCAAGTTGTGTAAAGTAAACCTTCAAACGTTACTTGAGCTTGTGAGTTAAATTTGGAGTCGAATAAAAAATGATAGAAATTAGTAAAAAATAAAAGTAAGGAACAAAGAGGGAGAAGGAAGGTTTCATAACATACATCACAGATATAATATTTGGCAACTGTTAGGATCAAAACCTGCCAACTTCTTGTTATTACCCTTATTCCTATTGACTTCGTATCGACTTCGATAAAATCAGAGCATCCAAGAACATTAATACAGAGTGGCCATGATCTAGAAATTTTGAAACTATTCTATTAAAACTAGGACTACGAAACAATAGCGTAACACATAAATAATAAATAGATTAAAGTATGAAAGAGAAAAATTATTAATCAAGGTTAGACACGGGAAGAGACATGGCATCCTACTTAAGTAAAAATGTTCGTCTCAGTTCGCAAGATTTAGCGAGTGATTAAGAAATCGTGTAGAAAATGTTCGTTAACCGGGAGAGTGAGCGGTGCAATTAAGCAAATGTGCTGCGAGGACGATGGCACTTAATTAATTAGGCACCTCCAGTAATTAACCGATAAAACGTTTGGCAGCAGCGTCGACTCGACGCCGAGAACCACATTCCAGGACCACGTACGCGCGACATCTATGGTGCACTGTTTACTGGCGGCGCATTATGTGACGCAGGAATACCAGGTGTCTTCCGCGTAATCATTTCCACACAATGACGAGGCCGCAGGTGTGCTTTCGACCAGTCCGACGAGAGCCGAGACCTGTGATTGTTAGAACGTGATTAGATCTCGTACGATGGCCGATCGATAGCGATCGGTATATAGCTGTCGGTGTGTGCTCCTCTGGGAAAGTTCGGAGTTTGTGGGAAAACGAGATGATTTTATCCTTCTTGCCGGAGAGTCACGACGTGGCCTCTTTAATTGAAGAGATTTACGCGAAGATCCTCGGGTATGATTTGGTTATGAATTTTCATATTATTCGTTTAAGTGTACCTATCAGTTCTTCGAGCATTTTGAAAGATAGTTAATATTAGCACTAGGCTCGCGTATGATTTAAACGTGAAATACAAAATTTAAGCGATAAATACTATTTTATATGTATAGATGTTGTTCTTAAATGCGTTAGTTAGTTTACTTACAGTAAGAAGTTTAAAAGCATAGAATATAACACATAATACGCAATAGACGCTGTTTAGATAAATCCTCTCTATTTCGAGTGAGATTTTTAAATGTGGCATTAGTATTTGGTGGGATAAAGATGACCTTAGCCATTAGTTACAAAGTGAATAATTAGTTATTAGCCGAGTCAGAACCTGTTAGTTTGTACTTCGAAATGGGTATTCATTCGAATGTAACATTGGATTTCATCGAGACTGACAGAATAAAATTAATCTTCTGCTTTTTCCAAATGTTTTGTACTAAATCTAATAAACTATACTTTTAGCTATTAAGGATTTCTCATATATTATACTTACACATTCGCTTATTGCAAGACTATAAAAATAGATATTATAAAAAGAAAGAGCAGTTCAATGTTATAGAATTAATCTGACCATCAACAGGTTTAAGTTATAAATATATTCAAGGTATGAAAAATTACAAAATCGTATACGTATAATACATAGTTTTCGAAGTTATTCTGCCTTGGATGTTTGCTATTTATTTAGAAAGCATCCGGGCAGCGATTCAATGAGCTGGACGCATAGAAACAGCTGCATCCCGCATAGAAACTAGCCCGAAGGCGCATCCTCGGAAAGTTATATCGACGCTTATGGTGAATCGCATGACCACGTGCGAGAGAGAATCGACTGTCAGGGTAAACTTTCACCCTTGCGCTCGTGGTAGTTGTGTTTCTACCGTGTGTACACACCACAATGCTTAACCTATGACTTTGCATCGCGGAATCCTCTTCCCTCTTTCTCCCTTTCTCTCAACGGCCTCGCGTGTATACTTGACCCGGTGCCAGACTCTTCACCGAAACGTGCACGCTAGCTTATTAATCACGTTCTTGATATTTTCCGTTACTCTGGATGTAACCGAGTGCTGAAACGATATATCTGTACGCGATTCTTTATCCACTTCTTTTCCCCGTTTTCATCGAAGAATGATTTTTTCTTCGCATAATATTAAAAGTGTGGTCGTTGCTTACACTTTCATGGAATTTTACAGTGTTCGGTGCTTCATGCAGATGCTCGTGTTCGCATGAAATATGCCAGATTGTTCGTTCTTTCGCGCTAATTCTTGCACAAGGTCGATTTCGTTAAGATAAAGACTTTGCATGTCGTAATCTATTGTTACAGTATTACGTAGCCACTTTTGCAAATTCATTGTTTTGAATATGGTAGAGGCGTGTTCAGGTGCTTGTAAACGGTGTATTTGCGTAAATTAATATCATTGTAAAATTGCGGTACTAATATTTCATACTTTTACTCGGTCTAATAACCTTGAATTTTATCTCACGAATTCACAAATATGAACGTAATATTGTCACAGCCGTTCGTTTCCAACGATCTGTCGCATTATTTGTTGCTTAATATTATCCAATTTTATCTTTTCGCTTACGTTTTTTCGTCTATCTAGTTCTGCGGAATATGAACTCTAAGATCGTAAAACAGACGATAAATCGCTATTCTTATTGTTTCATTTGGAACCAAGCCAATAAAGTTGTTACTTATATGCACTTGTACTGTTGCTATAATATTCGAAGTTCGCATAGGAGGAATAATAAAAAATTTAGAGAAACGTAGAGGAAAGGATATAAACGACGTAAGAACAATTAAAAATGCAGATTGTAGCTCGAAACAGCGGAATCTAAATGTTTTACATGGGACACGATCCTTGACCTATGCAAAGTATTGAAAGCACTGGCATTTCTGTAGCTTTAGAAAACGACACTGTCGTGCAATTTACTTTTCTTTGAAAGGCTGACCTTCAACCTTCTCTGTACGGGGTAACTTGCATGCTACAAGAGATTGGCTACAATGTTGTTCCACTTGAACGAATCGTCCTGTTAGGTGGTGTATAATGATGATCCTGCTGTGGCCATAAATTTCGCTACCTTAAATACTATTATGTGAATCATCATCAGATATGTATATCATTTAATATATGTAACATGTATATCATTTTTCCACATTCCTTGGATAGAATTAATTACGTGTCTCTTAACGACTTCAGAAATTGTGTAAAACCGTTCATCGATTCAGGTACTGAAACATTCATCTTTATATCAATTATTTCATCAATCCTAACCATTTCTCATTAGTTTTAAATATTCGACGCTATTTATATTACTCATCTTTTATATCAAATACATCATTTTTAATACACAGTACTTTCACATAAAACTATTGAAACACAATTTCTTCTGAACGTTCCACTTTAGCTCTTTAACGCTACAAATTCCTTCTCGTGTTTCTCTTGCTGGTCTTGAATAAATTATTGCGAAGAACACTAAAAGACAACAAAACAGGGCAACCGTCACTTTCTAAGCGAAGTGCAAGCGTGCAAATGCAAACACGACTCATTTTCTCATTTTCAATGTTTCTTCTGATAATAAAAATTCAAATTAAGGAGCTAGTAGAAACAGCTGATTTCTCAGAACCACTTTAATATTTACAAAAGGAATGAATCCACTTTGCATGTATTACTTACACACAATTAATACCGCTACGTTTTTTCTACTATTTTCGAGCCAGTTTATATTTCCTTAACATTGAACAATATCTCGCAAATTTGTCAACAGAATATAGAAAACTTATTATTATAGTTATTTTAAATTATATCTAGTTTAGTTATTATTTTAAATATTTTCTTAAAATAGCACGACTCTTTCTCGTTTTCTAAAATGAAAGCAAGAGTGAAATTTAAAAATTCAAGGCATGCAGCAGGATTCAAATTTAAATGACATGGAAAGTTTAAAAATAATACGAGAAATCTTGATAATTTAAATTCTTCTTTCTGAAAGTAAAGTAGTCAAGCAATTTTTTACGTAATCCACGAATGATGATGATAAATCTCCTTGCAGGCTCGCAACGATGTGATCAGGAGGATCACATCGACGGAACTGAATATTTCATTTCTGCGTCGGCGCAATCTTAATAATGCATCCCGTATTACGTTTCATGCGGCAATAAATACACGGCCTCTGTGCTTTATCCGACGCAGCCGCGCGTTTTTCTCTGCTTTGTCGCGTCGCTCGACTCACCGCAAAAGGTTATTGGGAACTGGTTTTAGAGTTTCCAGTTAAGTCATCAGAGTAACATTTTAGAGCCTTCAATAGCACCGATGGCGGCAGTTGCTCGGCAATCTCCAGTCGTTTTACCCGTTTTCACAGTACCACAAATGCGTGTACGTTTTTTTCTCCTCGTTGTACTCAAAATTGGTTCTCGTCGACAGTTTTGTTTTACTTTGATCCATTTATATCAGGACTGATTCAGAATCACTGAATTCTTTTATCAATCACATTGTTATCTAATCCGTAATATGATCACAAGATCGTGAATATTCACAAGATTACTCGTGTACTTGACTATCTTTTTTATCAAAAAAATATAATGATACAATGCTTTAATTAAGAGAATTTATGTATTAAAAAACATACCTGAGGCGCTTAATTTATGTACCTGGTATGCGAGTCTCGTATATATTTCGTGGTTGAAACTTTTTATCAAATTTTTTAGCAAATAAATATTTGCATAGCAGAAGCTAAAATAAATTTCTCTCTCGTTTAGTTCTCCGTTCCCGGAACTAAAATGATTCGTGGTTAACCTTTTGAATCCCTAGTCCGTGCGTAACACGGGCATACATTAAATATTTAAAAGGAAATACATTCTTCCTTTCTATATTCTGCGTTCAGTGGAGAAAAATTTTACAGATCTTTTATCGCTGAGTCAAACAGAAAGAAATTCATCAAGACAATATATAACTCGTTTATCGTGCTAAATGTAGTGTCGCCATAACACATTTAATTGCGTTACTTTGATACAAAACAAATACATGTTTATTTATTTTTAAAATAAAATGAAATCTACCAGACTGAAATTTCAATCATGATAGCGTTAATTTTCCTTCGTAACTTTTAAGGATTAATTAGACATACATTTACACTTAATTATTTAAATTCATTGTACATAAACTTCAAATGAATATGCTGTGACATTATGTACAATTAAGTATATTAGATTACATAAATTCCTCGGTCGACTTTAGTTTCGCGAGATATTCACGACGCTTCTGCGCGGATCGAACATAGGCGAGCGTGCCCAAACATAATTCAAGAAACCGACAGTCGACCGATCGCGGTGGAAATAAATCTATCCGGCGTGTATACGACGATTCGATCGTGCAAATCAGCGCCAAAGGGACGCACGATCGAGGAATAAGTTATGTCTTTAATGACTGCGTTACCTGGTAAAAGTACCCGATTTGTTTTGACACCGTGCACGATATGGTCGACACGCGGTTCGTACCGTGCTCGTACAATATTGCAACCTACATTTCACGCCATTTCCCGACATCGCTCGATAACTCATTGCACGATTTATACCATATCGGTGCACGATAACCGGTAGCACCGCAGTCGTGCTTGAAAATTGTCGCTGCAAATGTGTTTCTTACGTTCTACATCTTTTAAGTTAACACCGTGAAATCGATATTTCGTGAAGAGGCAATTTGTGTGGAGAGATTACTTTTATTGATACGATTGCTTTTAAAAGAGCAAAGATTTCAGATAACATAGAAAATTCTCTGATATCTGTACCATACGATATTTGCGAAATTTAGATTTGCATTTAAAAAAATACACGAGATACTGAATCACAGAGTTTCATACGTTATTATCTATACTGATATAAACCTGATGTGTATTGCAAAAAAATAATTTAAATTACTTCATATATCGAAGATATTGATACACCAGACTGCGGATTAAAGTGAATTGACTTCGGCTTCATATAGCGCTACAATATTATGGAATTGATTTAAGCGCTTGTAAAGACCATTTAGGCTCAGATTTTTATCATCTCGGGACTTCTTGACAAATCCATTTCTATCAATTTTAATATCAAAAGAGATTGCTATCTGAACAATGTTTTCAACATAGAATAGGTTATGTTTGCGCAGTTAAATCCACGTAACATGAAAATACATTTGTGCAGCACCTGCGTATAGACAGATATAAATCCTTCGTGTCTGTCACTAAGATTTTTATCGCCTATTCGTCCCCGTGGATACAATGGGCAAGTTACGCGTCGATGGAACATGGCGCTTGTGACACAATTCCACGATCAATGCGTGCCGATGCATTGTCGGCCGATTGACGCTATCAGCCGCCACACAATTTATTGCAAACACATTTTTTCCTCCGTTAGTCCTATACAAGGAAATAGGAACAAATAATCGAAGCGTACGTACTGTTATCGACCGACAATTCCATATTATCGACGAGAAAGGACGACGATCAGAAAAGAAACGAACAAACAGACAGAGACACAGTAAATTTCGATTTTATCTACAGAATTTACGCTACTTTATCCTGCACCAAGTTTCTTTCGATAATACGTAAGACCCTCGAATTACGAGGTAATGACTCTGTTTGACTTTTACGTAATGATCGTTTAACTTCACGACTGTTGTATTCTCGTTTCGCTGTTTTCCAGTTCCGATAAACCTGCCTTCTGTTTTTCCCACCCGCCAATTTCTCTCCCTTCACTATGAAATTACAGGGAACACAGTTAAATGTAGTTAGAAATTGCTACTTAGATATTTACGTATGAACTGTTCATAGGCAAAAGTGCCTAACCCCACTTTTTAAAGTTTTAATGCCAAAGCAATTAATTGATGATTATCTTGTATAATTTCATCAATCTTCTCCACTATTCGTTTTTGCGCAGAAAACCAATTTGTCAAATAAGCGGCTGGTATAATCAATGGCGCGCGTTAAACTTTTACACAGAACTCTGGTGAAATGACGGTGCAGGTAGATTTACCCTGTTTTATTCGCTGGCGCAAAACCTGCAACGAGGAGGTAATGTCGCGAAATAATGAATAATCCTTGATTCAAGTAAAAATAAGATGCGCGTACGCGCGAGAAGTGTATTACGCATGCGCATACGTAAGCTCTCCAGCGACTGCGCATGCGCCAATGCCACTGCGCACAAGTTAAGTACTTTCTTGCGTCAATCGTGAAGTAAGCTTACGACGACACTAGGAAATGGATAACGACAGAGCACACAGCTACATTCTTTTTCCCTTCTGTGTAAGTTCGCCATGCTGTAACACTGTGGAATGTGCTTATACCTGTGCCCGTTTTCAGGATACAAGTGCCGAGAACGTGCGCGACGTTAGTTACGAGTTGCATAATGTTTCGCGCTTCTGGCTTTCGCGAAACGAACGAGTGGAGTCATTGTTCGAATAAAGAATGTTTACCGGCTTCACTGATAAAATATCACGTAACTAACGTTCGCGTTAAATGCGCACGATAGAAAGTCAATTAGAGACTGAAGAATAAGGAAAAGATGAATTAATTTTAGCTCTCATTCTATTGTAGATAAGAATTATAAAAGAAGAAAGTTGCAATTGCTAAGATACAAGACGAAAATAAGTTTACATTCGATATAATCACTAACTGTTAACCAAAAGCGGTAAAAAATATTGGATTGAATTAATTACTCTACGAATTTACTCTAAGAATTTTGATATTGTCTCAGTATACCAATCAATTCCTTGTATCAAAAACAATGCCTGCTATTTTTCTTCGTTTAAAGTTATCCACATATAAAAGTCCAATGAAGTGAATTGGATTTTTATTGCAATTTTCTACGAAAGTTTTAACTGGTCTATGTTTACGTAACAATTTTTTATTTGATTATGTCCATAGAATATACAGACAAAATTTGACTCTTAAATCCTGGAATACCCTGTATAAATAGAAAGATGAACAGAACTTACGCAGTAAATCTGACACGATGTTATTTAACTAAGAAATAAACATTCGTTAAAAATTTGAAACATTCCAAATCACAAATCAGAAGCGTGTAATAGAATTCCACATTTAATTTTGCATCGAACAAGCGAGCAAGCTTGGAAACTGTTTACACGCATATTCGAAATTACAGTCGTGCCGCTCGGCGTGCCTCTATTACAAAATGTAGACATCAGTCGGCTGTAAGAATGGTCACCTGGGATACGAGCCGGCGAGACGCTTTGCTGGTGAACCATAACGCCGGACGGTGCATGTTGCTGCTGAACGAAAGCATAACGGCCGCTCTATCTCGAATAGAGTCGCGCTTCTATAAAACGATCTCTGTATGGGAAAGTGCAAGGACGTCGCGTCGTTACGACTGAAGCCACGTAGACATCCTCGGTCGTGTTTTACTCGTTGTAGCAATTTGATGTCGTAAAGATGTTTATTCTTTCCCATCTTCTTCATGTACTTGTTATTTTTTAATGTTTTTACTTTTATATTCTTTACATTGAATGTGGTAGTTACTTGCATTAAAAGGTTATAAAAAAGATAATGATTGTGATTGAGCTTCCCGAGCGTTTCGAGAATTGAAAGAATGAAAGTATATTGAGACCCGATAGATAATGGTGCTAAGGATGCTCTTCATCGTGGTGAAAGTGAGGATGAACGTAGATTTTAACAACAACGTTATTCGTTTAAAACGGTTACGAAATGGTTCAGGTCCTGCGAGATACAACTCTCGTTTAAAGGACATAGCGTTTTAAAGGAAGAAAGTATTCATACTTTTAGTTACATTCGTACTTTTCATTTGATTATTTTCATTTCTTCTCATTCACGTCATCTGCTTAAAAAGTTATTCGACTAAAAGTATCCTTGTAATATTTTCGCCTTTTTCTTCCTGTAACTTCCGGAATCAATACTTTTTACTTCTTTTGTTTTTTTTTTTTTTTTTCTTACATTTGACCCTTGACGTATTCTGACCTACGTCGCCACGTTTGCATATTGCAAGAATATCCATCGACGAAGGTTAACCGGATCAGTTTCGCGACCGTGGATAGCCTCTTTTCGCGACAGCCGTTTCGAGGATGACAACTATGGACACTACGACGATATTACCTCGGAAGTCAGGTATCTTGGTGACGGAACAGCGTTCGAAAGTACGTATTGTGGATTATTTATCGAAAGGCCGCACGATTTCCGGCTGGTGAAACGACGTCGAGCCTTTTTTGGCAAAGATTGCGAGCGTACAATGTCGATCGTGATCCGAACTCTTTTTGCGCTTGTTACGAAAGACTGCGCTGCTTCGGTTGACGGCCTTCCATGTTGCCCGGAGTAATTTAGTGCCGTTTTATGGCTCGAGATGAGTCAGAATCGAAGGACGTGGTCTTTTTAATTTGTCTGGGCGTATGGAGTTTTTATCGCGTGTAGGTAGAATAATATGCGGGAGAATTTGTAATACGTTAATACCGAATGATACCATGTAAAATTAGAGACCATTTAGAAAGAAAGTTTTTCAATCATTTAAAAAATAGAGAGTAAGTATATATAATATAAGTAGGTCATTGTAGTTTGAGAATGCTGCATAATTTCTAAGTTTCCGAAAATCTTAAAATAAAAAGTGAGACAAAAAGTGTTTAAATAGTAGTAAACAGTATCAAAGTTTCAGTCTTACTAACTAAATAATCCGTATTGTCACTAGGTAATTTTTCCTACAGTAGCCAGCAGTAAACATATTCACTACAAAACAAAGCACGTCTTAATCCGAATCACCAAAAGCACCATAATCAGATCTTAAATTAATTCCATAACAGTAAGCTATCTAAACAGCAAACCAGTCTTTAATAAATAAGATCTCCTTAACTACCATTTCCATTAAAGTCGAACATAATGTCGCATTAACAAACGGTGATTTAAGAAGTTAATAAAGTATACTTATCAGAAACGGCAAAGAAACGCATAACGACTGGGCAAACAATTGCCACGCGAACATCATCTAAACGCAACTGGTCGTCTCGGTGAAGGGTTAGCCAGGCTCGACGCCGGGTATCAAGGACGTGAGAGAGCTCAGCATGAATGACCCTGCTGAATGAAGGCAGCGACGGTGAAGAGGACGATTCCGGGGACGCGTGGAACGAAGATGAATGCCGCGCCTCTCAAGATTGATTCCCCTCATTAGAGCGGGTTCGCGCGGATAATTAAGCTCGCATTACGATCTTGTAATAAACCGCGGCGGCGAGTGGCGGCAGTATATAAGTAATCCGGACACGCGTCTAACAGGAACACCCGTAAAATGTGTCGGAAGGAAGGTGTAGGGGAGAGAGAGGGCATGGATTTTATCGTCGTG
Source organism: Bombus soroeensis (assembly GCA_014737365.1). Taxonomy (NCBI): domain Eukaryota; kingdom Metazoa; phylum Arthropoda; class Insecta; order Hymenoptera; family Apidae; genus Bombus; species Bombus soroeensis. The sequence goes on along the minus strand of JACXIL010000019.1, from coordinate 235,839 downwards.
GAGCGGGCTACGCGCATTAAAAGCACGTTATCTCCTTTCTTAGAGCATGCGCGAGTAGGGTGCGAGCACCACTATGGAAAATTTGCGCCGGCACACGATCGGATCGGATCGTTTCAAGGTCGAATCGCTGGCACTTGCGGTCATCGACTATTATAAATCGAATAGAAATCCGTATTTACTGCGTGCACGGTGTCACGATGATCGTCGTCGGGACCAGAGGCGACTGCGGCCTATCTCTATCCTTCTTAAGTACGAAGCTTTATGGCATCGATACCACGGCCCCGGTCTTATACCTACGTAACATTCCCTTTCCGGTAATTTTACAAATCACCGATGCTATTTCAGGAACGGTTTTTCCGCCCGAGAACGTTAATAGCGCATTATTTATAAAGCAATCGGCCAATTAATATCTCTCCACCCCTTGGCTGGCTTGATCCCTCCGTTAGCTATTCCTTATCCCTTCTTTCGATTCTGCCCTTCCTCTTCGACTCTCCCGAGGCATCGGGCGTCATCGTTATAACGTTCGGTTTTAATATCGAAGCCAGGGGAAAGGTCGTGAATGTTCGTAGTGCTGGGTGGTCCCATTGTGAGACGGCGGAGAAGCTAAAGTGGATTTTAAACGTCCGCCGGGCATAAAGAAGTACAGAAATTTACGTTCGTCGGCGTCCTCCTCCTCCTCCTCCTCCTCCTCCTCCTTCTCCTCTTTCTCGTCCTCCTTCTGCTCCTTTTCCTTTTCCTCGTCGTCGTCATCGTCCTCGTCCACGTCGTCGTCGCCTCCTCTGCTCTCATCGTCGCTCTGGCCACGGAAAGAATGCCGTGATGATATACCAGTTTCGTAACCGTCTCCGGTGCGTAGCCGGCTCCCCCGGCAAGAAGCGAACCCTCCTTCAGGAATCCGCCGGCATTAGCGCTTTTTTCGAGGCCGTTTTTACGGGGCGTCATTGCCGATCCGCGCAGCCGGCGTACACCCGATGACACTCGTTTCCAGCGTGCCGATACACGCTGCCAGCCAGAGGACAGAGGACTACTAGCTTCGGGGGAAAAGAGCAGTGAAGAACGGCGAAGCAGCAGACGCGACAGCAGAAGAAGGAAGAGGAAAGAAAAGGAGGAGAGTAGGGACCGGTGTGTACTCGTTGCGCCGGCATGCTTCCTCGATACCGGGAAACCTAACTAATAATTCCGACCGGCTTCGTTGTTCTCCTTCTCCTCGTGATCATCCGCGGCGTGGTTCTCTTCCTCCTCGTAATCATTACGGTTATCATTATTTCAGGTGCAACGACGAAGGACGAGGTTGAGAAGCGAGCACCGAGTGTTGCAGAGGATAAAGGAGATGGTAGGAGGAAGAGAGACCTCCCAGCTACCTCAGGGCTCTCGAACGTTCAACGACGAGGGGAGAACTCGCTTCTCACTCCAGGCGATTCTTTCCATTTGCCCCGGTGTTTAGCGGCCACGGTGCGAGAGAGCGAGCTTTTTGTCCACGTACAACTTTGTTTCTTCGCTTCCTTAGACTTCTTCGACGAGGCCTCCTTCTGCTCCTGCTCCTTCTCCTTCTCCTTCTCTTCCTCCTACTCCATCTTTTGCTCTTCTTCGCACGCAGCATGGAGAATCGGCACGGACTCTTAAGATCGATGCGTTTGCAGCCACGGCTAAACGCATGTCGCCTCGAGACGCTAGCTGTGTTATTAAGCGGCGAGAAAAATTCATAATGCCGGCAGAAACGGAAGCAGAATCACGGCTCCTTTCGTTTCCAGATCGGTCGGATCAATGGTCGTCTGGAATGTCATGTATTACAATAATTACCTATCGCTAATCACTTAGACCATGGCCTGTTCGTCGCGCCGATGAACATTTTCGCGGGGGACAGCAATTTCCGCTTTCTAATTTCTGCTTCTTTTGATGGCATATCGCGTGTCCGCTCCGCGAAACGACTCCTAAATGGCGTGTACACGCTTTATAAACGCCTACCGGGAAACGAACTGTGTGTTTTGCCGCACGATTGCTGTAGAAATGGGATGGGGTTAAGGGTGTTTGAAAAGAAGATTTGTGTTGAGTTATGAGCTATAGATCGGAGTTATACTCTCTCCGTCTCTCTGTTGAATACAGTTATTATATATAATTATTTAATTTCCTAAGCCGATAGGCGTGGGCTAAGTATGATAAATAAATAATAACGATAAGTATGATATTTAATTACATAGTAATTAGAATTCAATATTACAATTTAATGATGTATAAACGTTTTTGCGAAGATGTTATTTTAAGCTTCGTGCAACTGTCTAACGTTCTCTGTTTCTTGCATTTTATTTTCTTATCGTGTAATGTGTATTTTATTTGAAATATGATGGAATTCCAAACTTCGTGATTATGTGAATTCCGTCTGTATACAAAATAAAAAAGAAATAGCACGCTCCTTAAATTATATCATTGTACGTTAAATCATAACTGTTAACGTTCATATAGTATCAAATATCATATTTTAAGTCATATTTGTCTAGGTAATAATTTCATTTTCTATATGAAAGTGACGAGTTGTAACGAAGACAACAGGAAGAAACCTCAATAACTAATTAACTTTGTTATCAAAATTAGCTCACGATTCTCTGTCTTCTGCCAGAAAAGTGGAAAATATCGAGTGTTCTTAACCGAGTAATGTTAATTCGATGTCAGGGATTGTAGAAAGACGTTTGATCGGTAAAATCGGTATGTGGTTGAATAGGTTCACGCGATGTGTCGTGTCGAACATTAAAACCCTTTTCTCTGCGAGGCTCGTCGCAAAAGGACTAACGAAAGGGAAAGTATAGAGCAATAAGTTTTAAACTAGAAAATATAGAGCTGCAGAACGTTTTGCTGGTGTGGAGTCGGAGAGGAACGGTTCATTAAAGAGTTTTGTCGGAAAAACGACCCGCATCGACGCCTGACGTTGAAAAACAGCACAGGAAATTGTAATGATTTGTACTGGAGGCGCTCCGTTAGCGGTAATAGTGCCAATAAGTGCTTCTGGGAATAAAGCAATTTATCCTATATCGACGTAATATGTTTGTATAAAGGTACGTCGAACGCTGCTCACCGTGGATAAATCGCAGTTGCCTCCGAAACGAAATTTCCTCCGCCGACCTGTTTCATATCACGCACTTAAGAATTTATTTCCTCGTCTTTTTTCCGTTATTATACATGACTTGTTACGTGGTTCTTTTTATAGGAAAATAAAATCCCTCGTTCTAAGCATTATGAAGACATTAGGCGTTAATGTAGTGTTTAATGCAAGATGAGACATTGATTGATAACGCTTAAATCGTAAATCAGTGTCCTTGAAGGAGATGAATGGTTTTTATAAATTTGTATTGGATCTTTTAATAGGAAGCTTTCTTCCTTTTAATGAGAAGCGCTTGTTGCTTCTACCTAGCTTATACGTTCGATGTTCAATACGGCATTTACCTATGAAGAAAAGAATTTCAAGAACAACATTTTATTCTCTTTTACGTATGTAGATTTAACGCCGTAACAACTGCGAGCTTATTAAAGGCGAAGGTGGATATGCTTAAAGTATCATGTCGATTAGTTTTGTTTCTTTGCTTGAACTTAACCCGTTAACCTACGATTTACGTTCGAGAATTTTGGGCCGAAAACGTAAACAAGCTCGCGCAACCTTCGAGCTATTCGCACGATTTGTGTAGTACAATAATCGAGTAGTACTTGCATCTACCACAATTATTGCATCAGGTTGTAATTACTTATCAAATATTCCACAAATATTTATAACTTTAGGAGGGCGCCGTCGCTGACATTTATATTTGGCCCGATCATCGTACTACGGTCTATGCCCGTAATATTCACTTTTAGCCCGAACATCGTACTACGGGCTATGCCCGTAGTTGTAGGTTAAGGGGTCAAGCAGATAGTGAATTTTGTCTTGTTAACATCGTCTTTAATATACGGTTTCAGTTTGTGCTCGATGTCACGTGTGCAATACTTCGAGCAGGATAAAATAAAGTAGTCCGCTGTGAAAATTTTGTTCGATAAGCTTCTTTGTCTCTAACCATTAAAATGGTGGCTACTAAAAATTATTATTGTTTCCAATAGTTACAAACATCACGATGATATTATTGCGGTAAAACGATACTAGAACGAAACTAACAAGCGTTGGAGTTTCACTCGCGATAACTCCCAAGCGTAAAATTCTACGCACGACCACAATTTATCAATTTCCTCCCGAGGAACGTCGCACGATCATTTTCACACACAACGTCCCAAACATAGATTCATCAAAATGAATCATCACACACGCGTGACCCTTCAACGATTACCATAACGAGCCCTCGTGGAAACGGTGCTCACTTGCACGCCAGTTTGGTTTTCTCCAACCAATTTATGCTTCGACACGTAATTGGGGCCGAGGTGCACACGGAATTCCGACCTTGAACGATCTCAGCGACCGAACCAGAACAAGGGGGATACGGATAAGGTGTGGAGAAGGGGAGGAGAATACAGGGACGAAGGGAGTCCCGAAGAAATCGAGCGTGACCACGAGGGATGCACTACCGATCGATGAATCGGCCTGGTAAAAAATTCGAGCGCGATGTAAAGTTGAACGGACGTCTGGTTTTTGCCCGGGGAACCGCTGGCCGCACGAAAATCGTCGGAAGCTGTCTGCCAACGACCACCATCTCTCTCCGTCTTTCCCACGATCCATTACGCGGGTCGTGACGATCCTCGACCACGCTCCAACGATTGATCAGCCTTGACATTGAACGTTGCAAAAAGGTTCTGCTTGCAGACTTTCTGCTTTTCTAGAATCCCATCGAACGATTTATGGAAATATCGAATAGCTGTGATTAGTCGTCGTTCTGCTTTCTCGAATTAATTAATTTTAATTCACGTTTGCCGGAATTTCTTTTGAGCGTTTTGTAAAGTAGAATAGGTAATGCTTGTGTTTCTTTATTTGAGCTGAAAATTGAAATTAATATGAAAAGAATGCTGTTGGTTAGTTTTCAAAAAATGACTATTTATTCTAAAGGTATAGTGTATATCCTGCTAATATTGGACTGAAGAATAAAAGTAAAAAAAAAATAAGCTTACGATGGTTGAACAACTTCAAAATAGTTCAGGCCTACTTGCGAGCTAGTAACAAAGAGCATCTCTAACAAGTTTCTTACAAATAGTTAAAACGAATTGAATAAGAAATGCAATATGTTCCAGGGATGAATTAACTAATAATTTAATTAATTCCATCAATGTGCTGGACATTGGCAACTCGTCAATAGGCAGTCCAGTACCAGCCATCAATGATCCTCGTAGCAATGATTCTATGGATTGCAAAATCCATATGTAAATAAATTATTAAGCTCAAAATTGATTACAGGTAATACCAACAGGTTAACAACTCGTTGTTTAACAATTTAGACGTAGCTATAGTCAATGAACACCGCTGAAAGGCTTCTTGCGTTCTAAGGCTCGACCAAATCGAACGATTTCTCAAATCTCAATGAATCTACCCGATCAACGATGGGACGAAGAGAAAGGCCAGCGAAAATATCGAACGTTCATCAGGTTTCGCGTTTTCTTCGGCGGCCGCGGCAGGCTTCCTCCTTCCCAGAAGGTTCGGAACTGCCTGTTCACGATGTTCGTTGCGGTCACACCTACATCGAGTAAGCAACGGGGACCACACAAATTGGCAATAGTGACCGGTACCGGACCGATCTTCGTTCCCGAGCACAGTCCCGCTTCTTTTTCACCATCCCCGACTAATTCATCGCCGTAGAACGACCTTTACATAGCCTACACCTTTATGCAACAAAAACTCACTGCGAGATGACTTTCGAAACATCAGAGGCCTGGCGCCCGCTCGACCTCGATCGACCGGTCGACCACTGCATCCTCTTCGTCCCGACCTCTTTTTAGAAATTAGATGCTCTAATACGGTCGTACCTCTGTAATTCGAAAATCTCTAGAAATCAAATTATTTTATTTCGAGTTGCTTCTCAGGTATTTCGATGTATTAATTTGCTCGTACAACTTGAATTCAAAGCCTAACTTCTGCGAGTCGAAATTTGTTTCTAGGTTTTTTTTATTATTATCATTTAACTTGTACTTTTAAATTTGTTTCTATGTATACGTCAGAGTTTCATTACTGCATCCTTTGCACACAACTCAGAATAATAAGAAGAAAATGAAACTTCGCTATTCATAAGAACAAACTATAAATAGGTACTTTTAGAAGTTGTTAGGTGCAATTGATTATCTAGCTTGTTTTCTTGGAACTTCATCAAACTCAATTGGCTGCTGGGACAACTATCATCTTCGTCGTATTTTCAAAGCACCACACAATTGCAAAATAAATAATAGGAGTTTAATACACTGTAGTTTTACATGTTAAAGTTGAGATCAAACACTAAACGACCCACTTATCTTGTGCCTCGATGTAAATATATACTTCTGAAAGGAAACGAAGAATTTCAAGTTCACACGATCTTTCGGTACAGTTTGCGAAAGAATATTCCACATGGCACTACACAATTTTGCTACTTCTTAATTGACCATAAAATAAAATAAAATTCCCTTTAAGAACACCTTTAAACAATTAAAGCAGTACAAAATTGTTGTACATAATCTAAATATGTTCAAAATATCCTAATCCCGATCTCCAGTGATACTTCTACATGTACTTCGAAAACAAAACTTCGATCATTCGCGTGCGAAGACATCGACCGTCGCCAAAACGAACCGAAAAGGCGACTCAAGTCGATTCGCAATCAATCGACACCTCGATAAAAGAATGTAACCATTGACGAAAAACACGTGCTCCGAATAAACTTCGATGGTTGCTCGAGCGGCATACGAAATTTCAGTATTGTCATCGGCCATTCCCATCTCTTATAAATAGCGTTCCTTGTGGCGCCGCGAATCCCCGACTTCCAAAGCTGTCCGCTTAAATCACGATCTGGCGACAACGTGTGCGTATTATGCGCCCAGCAAAATCTTCACGAATGAGAATTAAGAATATTCGCGGCGCGGCGCGGCGGCGTAACACGTCATATACGTTGCACGTGCCGCTCCCATAAGAATGCCGATTAAGATGCGAATGGAAACAAATTTACGAGACGATTCCTGCGAAAGGTTCACAGCCCTCTTCGTTGGAATGGAACAAGGGGAATGGTAGGTTAAGAGTTAGGCTATAGTGGTTACAGTAGATATGTATACATACATAGTAAAATAGACATGATTAAGAAATCAATTATATAATGTGAGGATCTTTGGTGGACTCTGTTGAAGTCCACTTCAAGGAAAACTCTACGTTTTCTCTATTGTTTAGTTTTCTTAGTCCTCGAAGCCATTGAGTATTGTTTAGCTCTAAATCAATTTGAAGGGCCTCTCAACCTCATAGCCTTTTCTAGGAACATGCGATACATAGATAGTGCAGCGGGGTATAGGTAGGCCAGTTTTCATAATTATATAAATACCCATAGGCCTATGGTTTCCAAGCTCTGTTGTAATGTAACACTGTCAGAGTGCGGATCTGGATTAGCATACACTGTATTTATACTTATACTTACTTCCCTTCTATTCTATCCAGATAAACCTCAACACTAAGGGGGCCGTTTAAGTATATTTTATTAAAAACTTGAAATAATTGTTTCTATTATGTCGTTAAATAATCAATTAATAGATTATATCGGAGAACAATATGGCATAATAAGATCTAAATTTCCAGTCAATGCTCAAACCGCGTTGGAAGCACTCGTTCTCGTCCGATCACGAAAGTTAAGCAGCGCTGGGCACGGATAGTACTTAGATAGTTCGCTTGGGAATTCCGTGTGGTATTGGCTTTTTTTAATTTAAAAAAAATTCTTTTTTCTCCTTCATAACTTCTGGCCATATACATCGCATTAAAAATTAGAAATATATTTTTAATATGGGAACTGTTATGTTCGTACTTGCTGTTATGTATATAATCAGAGTTTATAGAGAAGAATAAAAAGAATGGAAACAAAATTTTAATAAAAAAGTTGTTAGCGCTCTATAATAATATTATACAATGTATAAAAATTTCAAGACCTGATATTAATATTATCACGATATTGGTTTCCCAGGATCGTGTAGCTGTTGCACTTGCACTTTGCGTCAACATTTTATCGACATTGGAGCTTACGATGCTCTTCTACAAAAAAGGCAGTGAAAAATGCAAATACAGCAGCTACACGATTGTTTCTGAAAAACCAATATCATGACATCTCACCGCCGCCGAAACTTGAAATCTAAAATTAGATATTAATATTGTTTCAACAAAAATAATTAATTCAAACGTAATATGTATACAAGTCCAAGTATTATTTCATTAATTATAATATACTATTACAGTGAATTTATTTATTTGATGTATTTATTTACAGTGATTGAAAAGAACTTAATGTAATAATTTAATACAACTAAAACAACTAAATTTGTACAACTACTCAACTTCTGAGTGACAACTCACCACTCACAACTCATGACCAACTTCAACTCACTCCAACTAATGACTAACGACTAACTTCTGACTGCAACTAACTCACCTTTTACACCAAAGCTTCCTTTTATCTCACAGTTTTCGATACTCCTACCACGCACATGTGTTTTGCAGCTGTTAATGACCCAAGATGATCACGTACATCCTTTCAATCAGTTATTGTCCCAAAGGGCCACGGGTACATTGCTGGACCACATGGCCCATCGGAATTTCCCCAAATAGGTTTTCCTCCATACTATACCATATTAATATTTGTTTCTAGTATTACTTAAAACTTCAAATCAATTGCGCCGAAAATAAATACTGTACTTATTTTTTATAACTTGTAAAATATAATATTGCATATATATAGTATTGAGCGTGAAAAGCTTCTTTTAATTGCTTTGGAAAAAACTATTTGTTTCTAAAAATAGAAGAGATATCCTACTCCCATGCTTATTGTACATACGTGAATAAAATCCACCAGCAACGGTCTATCTTTATAAAAGAAATGCACCGATCATATTCGTTTTCTATACGAGAAAAGTGTGAAAACGAAATGGAAAGGGGCATTCCATACCAGTGGTGTGCGTAGCTGTTAAAAATCGAAAGTGGATTTCCGCGCGTAACCGGTCACCGAAGAGAAAGAACGTGGCGTTCGATACGGAAGGAGCACGTGCAGCTTGCATGTGCACGCGACCGACAGAATATCCACATATATCGTTAGCTTCGATGATCCACGATTAGAAACCACCGATTCGTATACGGAAGTTGCTATCACTGTATCTTAGTTCATTTTCCTCGCAAAGGAATGGTTTTTGACCCTTCGCTTTGTTATGCTTGATAGTCTCCACAGCTTTAACTACTGTTTGTGAAACAGTATTAAATTACCATGTTAATGGTCAGAACCACCACCTTCTTATTCCTCAATTTAATTTCTGCCATTTATTTTGCATGGAAACAGCATATTAAATCAATAATAGACAAAATACAGACAACAAGGAGGCAAATGCATTGGCTAACAAGTCGAAAATCCAAATTAAGCGTAGAAAATAAATTAAAAATATACAAAACGATCATGAAACCAATCTGGACGTACGGAATACCACTATGGGGGATAGCAGCAATGAGCAATATAAACAAAATAGAGAATGCATGCTAAAATTCTTAGAACAATAATAAACGTCCCGTGATACGTTAGAAAAGATGACATAAGGAAGAACCTGGGAATACCAATGGTCAAAGAGGAAATTAGCAGATACGCGGTAAGATACAAGAAGAGAATCGCAACACACCCAAACCGGCTGACTGCGGAAACGATCAACACCTCAAACGTGGAAAGAAGACTGAAGAGGAAGCACCCTGCAGAACTCACAAAGGATATAACCTGACAAAAACTTTCTTAGAAAGAAATAAAATAGTCAAACTCGAAGATGGTATCCCGCTGGGAGGAGCCATCCACATGTTATTTAGCAATTAAGTTAGAAAAATTTACCAAATGTCCAGCTGGACAAATTGTAAAGAACAAATTAAATAATAAAAAAAAAATTTATATTGCAAACACACGGAAAAGTAGTAAAGATGACCCTTTCCCCAAACAATTTACAAATCCAAACGACCTATGAAGTTTAATAAATTTTTGTCGTGATCCACTCTACCATAAAGTAGAGATCGGGGTTAGATTGATTTTGTGTTAGGATAATTTTCTGTCGCGGTTTTATTAAAGTATATCACGTAGAAGCACATAAATTCAAAGACACAAAAATTTCTAAGGAATCTTAATTGCTTCGATAGAACTACTTACCGTTGTGTAAAAATAAAATTAAACTAAAACAAGCAAGGTAACGTACATTTCAGATGAATACATTTCCCTCGTTATCTTAAATAACGCAATCCTTCCCTTTCTATTTATATCCCTTTTCAGTAAACGCGAAGCGCAACCAACACAACATTGAACCATTAATGATCCTTGGCTAAATAAAAATTATTTAACAACGTACAAACATTCGATACTAAATAAATCGAACAACGAAAAGTTAAATTCCTGTAAACCAACATAGAGCTACATATAATGAACGTCTCAACGACTTCAGTGACCCAACATTCCTTTACCCTTTCAATGGCACAACAATGATGGACAGCAGTCAAAAGGATAATGTTTCAGTAACTGCAACTTGTCACGTCACCGTTTAATCCCTTCAATCGCTTACGCTCGATACGTTCGTCCGGGCTATGATTAATGCAATGCGACGTGTCAATTATATTCGACGATCGACAAGTAGAATCGCGGCACCGTCGATTTCGTAGAAAACCAGCGAGATTCACTCAGCCGTAATGACTTCGTTTACAGGCCGTCGCATGAAATACCACGTCCATCATCATCCCCGCGGAAGAACAAAGAAAGTGGACGGCGTAAAGACTCTTGGTGTCTCGAGAGCCGACGCGTTCGACCCTCGATTAACACTTTTCAATTGGTTGCCTTTCACGTGTGGAAACGGTTCACGGGCAAACAAAAGAGAAGAGAAGAGAGAAACAGACAGGGCCTGTCGGCATGAAATTGAAATAAAAGGTATAATAGAAAAATTTGCTCGTTCTCCTTGAAGGGTGCCGCGTGCAGCGCGAAACGAATTGACATTCAAACGAAGTAGCGGCTCTCCCGATTTGAAAGTAGACACCTGTATGCTCGAGGGCCCTGGCTCGCGCATAAACATGCCTCCGCGGTGAGAATAAATCTGAATTCGATTTGCCACGAATTTACGACGATATTGTCGCCGAGCAGTGAGAAACGGTGCGAGCCCAGAGATTAATATCGCGTCCCGGCGAGTCGTGTTTGCGTAAATTTCCCGTTATGTTTGCACTCGCAAACCCTGACAAAAATTCGCGGGATCCACGTCCTGCGATATCTCACGTCGGATGTCGATGCATACGGGGTAACAGTGAGATTTATTCAGAATCGTGAGCGAGGTAACACGTTGAGTTTGACCTATTCGAATTTCCATGAAATCCATATTTCCGCTGAAAAGTGGTGGAAATTGTATTAATTTAATTTTGAATTTACAACGAAAGCAATTCTCGCCCATGCTCGTCTTTCTTTAAGAAAACCAAAGATTATTTTACCATCTTTAATTTCTATTTAATATATCTCGATACTTTTCAAACAAGACGTTCATCGTATTATATTATATAATTTTTACGAGTGCATCTGTAATTATATCGCAGACAGATTATGTGCCATATACCAACCATTTTTACGAGTGTTTAAGTAAAGCCTTGGATAACAAATTGTGCCTCATTTAATACGGTGATTATACCGTTTTATTCTTCAACTTAAACGGCGCAACTTAATATCATGTACGATATATCAACCACAAAGTTGCAGCTTTAATATGTTAAATGATACTAAAACGTATCACCCAATACATCCCGAGTTATTACCGAAAACAAAGCCAAGAAGCAGCCATACGAAGAAACTCGTTAGGAAGGATATATATATATATATACGTATAACTCGATGATATTTCCGTTCAAATATATCATTTACCAGAAATTTTTCGAATGATTACCGGCATTATTTATTAGATAACCGCACGATCTCGCTATTAAGCGTTTCCTTTGCAATTTCTCTGCTTCGCCATATCGATAGCTCCATACATATAATCGTATATCCACCATGATGCTCTTATAAAATACAGTCCATGGAGATTTATAATAATAAAGAGTTGAATTTTTCTTTATTTATCTGCATTTTTTTCTTATTTTTTCAGATCAAAGAGACAGACGATAACACGTCATGAAGTTCCAATCTCGCCGCGTCTCTGCCTCTCTCGGATCAATTACAATCCACCTAAATGGTAGATTCCACTCGGCCCAATAAAGGCATATTGCAATTAGTACCGACTGTATTTCCATCCACCGATGCTCCTCCCGGTCCATCTGTTATTGCCGATGCATTATGATAGCGCCGAGAGACCGTGAGAGATGCTGAAGAGCAATGTACAGTCGCTACAAGCAAATTCCAACGTAAGTACAAGCAACGAGCATCGAATCCAAAGGTAAGTCGATCGTTCGATCTCTTTCATGCTTCTGCCCAATGTACGAAGACTCTTAACTTTCACGTCGACTGTTTTTCGATACGTTGACTTTATTACAAAATCAAATGTTTAGTTGAGAGTGAACTGTGTTGAATTTCTTCTTGTTGCTTAATTCTTGTTCTGAAAAGGACAGTTATGTGGACTGTGCGTGAGAACTGAATCGAAGCACGATCTGTGGATTGACGTTTAACAAGTCGTTTATAATGTTTCACGATGTTTTACAGCGACGAAGACGCGATACGTTTCGACAATTACAGACTACGATGACTTGAGACAACGAAACTGTGATACAACGTGGTTCGCACAGAATAACGGAAACTTTTCTGTAAAGCGAAATCGTATACCTGAAATAAACTTGCTTTCTTATTCTGCTTATTCTGACTGTTTCCTAGAGAGGAGACATTTGGTATGAAATTTGTTGATATAGTAAGATGGGGTTATCCGAATCATCTAAGCTTCGACATTAAAAAATTTGATCTTGAACTTCGTACGGAATAATTAAATTTGCTTATTATTATTATTAGTTATTATTATTTATTAATATTATTATTTCTATTATAAAACATTATTTTTATATTAATTAGTCTTTGATATAATAACGGTGAAATAAGAAAATACCGTGTTCTTTAGGTTCAACCATCTTAGGTTCTTTAGGACCATTTATATCCGCTTTCCCGAAAACTGTATCGTTCAACATTGCGAAACAGCCCTTTCGTATAACATATAAGAATCCTTTGAACAAACATCGTGTCTTCAACACCCTCTCTCGTAATAAGCTTCACGAACGTCAGTAAGACGTCCAAAAATTTCCATCCGTCTCCACAACCAACGCTAATGTGCGCTAAATGCACGTTCAATCGGACGACGACCATTTACAAGCGCAACTCGTAACTTAGCATCGCGTTAGGTCGACTTTACAACCTGACGGAGGAGCTCTGAGAGCACGGTGCACCGTTTTACGTTCTCTTCCTCTGCATCCCCGTTTCATCGTTCGTTCGAACGGGGAGGGAGGAATTAACAAGTTACCGGCGTACGAGAGACTGGCGCGCGCGTAATTACGTTCGTTACGTCGCGTTACGTACGTTTACTCTGGCCGACATATCGTTAAGCCAGCCCGGCGATTCCGTCGAACGATGGAAAAAGAGCCGCAGAAGAAAGGAAACGCGAGGCAGAAAACGCGACGATGGTAGCGAGGAACGAACTGGAACATCCGCCGTCTTCCCTTCGTATCGCCGCGTTCTCCGAGGAATTTTTACGACTCGAACTCGACGGTCGTTCGAGCTAGGATAGCAGCCCGGCTTCTTCTTCCAGCAGAGTGCCAGCACGGGGGCCACTTGCAGCCCTTTACTACTTTCACGTTTAAGCGGCTATTAGCGGCGATTTTCGCGACGGCAGCCTCCTCTCTCGGCCCACACTGTGCACGACCCACCTTCCCACTATTATTACCTTCCCTCCCAGGGAATCTATCCCTGGCAACTCTTTGTTCGCGCGCCCGTTACAAATATGTGCCACTTTTAATCCCCTGCTTCCTGATTCGCTGGGCTTCCTTCACAGGATGGATCTGTTAGGAGCTATGATTGCGTGATATGATACGCAAAGCGACAGTATTACGATAGTTTCATAATATCACAATAATATCTGAATACCTATCATGTAAGATTTGTATGAATATTTTGCGTTGTATTAAATTTTTAGAATATTTTAATGGGTACGATTATCACGATTATCATTAAAATGATAAAATTTGAAAGCAACGTTTATTAAAGAAATATTATAAATTATCGTTATGTGTACAAGCTTCCAATTTACATATATACATTGGATCGATAAACAGCACATAGTGTGATAAAAAATACTTATAACTAACGATATTTCTCTCCAAAATAGAAAATTATTATTGTTGAGAATGTTGGATCTTAATTGCCGAAATAATGGTATGGGAACACTAAATTTACACTTAGAATTTATATTAGAATAGTTATATATTTATTTGATAAACGATTTCAAAGATATTCATCGATACGTCTCACCTTCTTCCATACCAGACTATTAACTGAATAGTTACATTCATTTGTTTTCGAGGCACCGCGCACACACATACTTGCACACACTCATATTAACATACATGTATCACTACTACGCGGTCAATCTAGTCTAGCACATCGAATTATACGTATCTCAATAATTATTATTAGATATTAATTAATATTTAAATAAATTTGGAAACGGAAATGGAAAAAAATTGTTATATAAATATAAATTTTTATTTCAGTATATCTTATAAAGTACATTGACTCTATAATAATTAATAACTTCTTCGTATAATTCTAGCCCAAATCTCGGGTTGTCATCTATGTATTCCCCAAATACTATCAGCTCCTTTGTTCCAACGCCCGAAACATAATTATTCTAGCCATTGACTGTTTTTACGACTTCGTTATATCGTGGCCCACACTATACATCGCTGAAACGACGCCTTGATGAAGAAGGGTTTCTTTGAAGACACCGATTTTTCGGATACCTTCCCATTCCACGTTCTCTGGTTCTAGTTCACGGTATGTAATTGCAGTTAATGAGATCGAGAGAAGACGGCTTTTATTGGTCGACGAGTGATTTACGTGGTTTGAAAGGCGGTTTGATGGGGTACAGGTTTGATTATAGGGGTTGGTTAGGAAAGAGCAGAGGAAATGGTTTGCTTGGTGAGACATGTTTATTATCTTTGAGGCTCGTGGATTGTTAGTGGAAAAGATTGTTCAAAGACTGTTCTCATTTACACGTATAAAACAAAATTGTTCGTTTTAATATCACGTTGGAAATTCATTTGTAATTATCTTTGCACTTATTCCGGGACGTTATAATGAGCTGTTCCATTTTTTATTCGTCCTTTTCTTCTTTTTTCTCCTTTATCTATTTTCAAAGATAAAATAAATGAGCATGAAAACCTGAACTTGTTTGAAGGGGATATTATTTTAAGGAAATTATGTTTTCCAACCATTTAACTCTACTTTTATTTATTTTCATGGTCGAAGGGCATACTATTCTGCGGAATGACGTTAACGAGATTGCATAAGCGTAGTATGCAGATACTCTTCGCGCGAGACGTTCAAATGTATGAATAATATTTGGAAACGTGTAAGTTTTGTAATAAATTTAATATACACATTAATTTAGCATTATACTTATATATATTACGTAAGAATTCCATATCAGTAAAGATTTGTTGAAATAATTGCTCATTGAAAATTAATCTGTGCAAGTTGAATATTCGAACGTAAGATCACTCAATTACTCTGTAATTTTTATCTTCAAAAAATAACAATTAAAAAGAATGAATGAAAGAAAATTTAAATCAATCTCTTGCCCAAAAGTACTTCAATTTGTGAACTTCCTCATTAATGCTATGGTAACAGACTAATTCCGAACATTATTTTTCCATAAATACATTAACATCTGCTGTCTACTACTCATTTAAATGATGCTGCTTTATTCCTTGAGATTTACTCCAGGGACGTAACACATATATTTTTCCTGGAAACCATAGATTGAACTATACTACACCATTTAATTTTACATTTAATTTTTGCTAAATATTATATTGTACGCGCGCTTTTTCTCTGACACTGTTACCTAAGCCACTCACATCGTTGAACATTTTCTAATCCATGAAATATATCTCATTTTGATCGTTATAAAAATTTGAACAAGATGGTCACCACCGTGGCAATAAACGTTTTAATGAATAATAACGTTTCTCCTTCTCCGTGACCTAGAAACGTCGAAATTGACATTACACGCGTTATCTAATCGACTAAGCATTAACGAAGAAAACCCGCCAGAGTTGTCGCTACGAATTAACAGCTAGTTTCTAAACAGAGCTGCTGGTTTCTAAACGGGGGCAAAACTGCTCGCTTCTAACTCGTTTCTACACAGATGGCTGATTATTGGAGGCTGGCAGGGTTAGTTAATCTTCCATCTCGGCGGGAGAGTTGTTCTGCCAAATGGCGTGAGCATCGCGATCTCTGAAAATCGCGTCGTCGCATCGTCAAGCGGCCGGTTTCCGGGAAACGGCGAATTCCTCGGCACAACGCGAACCTGTTCCCCTCGAAAACGACCTTCCTACGCCGAACAATGGGTGTAGGCAACGGGCGTGGGTGATCGACGAAGGATACCAACGCCAGATCTGACCTTATACGATCCGCCATGATGATGTAGCTCGATTGGTTTCCACGATGCGGAACAGGGATAGTGTCTTGGACAGTGTCTCGTTATTTTCGATCTATTTTAAGAAAATCTCGTGTTGTCATTTAGTGCCGTTCAGGGTTCGTTTAAAGCAAGTAATTCTTCCTTCGAACGAAAGTAGAGTTATAAATCTTAGTCGTTCGATTTTTGGTACGTTCAAATGGGATCACGTGTATAATTTTTCGAGTTATCGTTGAAGAATTATAGGTGTTCCTCGCATATGTATTGCGTGATAATTATTGCCATGCAACTGGTGAGACCGTAGTAGTGTCATCATATATAAACATCCGCAGTGTAGTGATTATTTATAATTACTTTAGGGAGACTATTTTGGTTTTTTGAAGAGGAAGATGTACCTTTGATCGCGTGGAAAAATGATCTTTTTTTAAAAATTTATTCCGGAGGAACTACCTATTTTATAGTACGATTTCACTTTCTTCGTTATAGATATAATACGTAGTATATTATTTAAAACAATCATCGAACAAATACATAAACGAACGTATCCGAGAAATTGATTAGATTTTTTATCCCTGGTTAAATAAATTTTCCGCCGAGAATGTAGGACAATGTTAAGAAACTAAGGAACTCTCCTGTAATATTAAATTTGTGGAGGATAATGGTGACAGAAGAAACACGTTTATCATCGAGAATGAATGATATGTCTTTTAAGTTCGTGGGCAAGGTCGAGTCGCTTTTACTTTCGCCAGGATGGAACAATAACGCCCCTTTTTCTGCTGGTAAAATTGATGGTGTGCGTCGAGTGAAGTTGAATGCTGTGTATCAAAGAACAATTGAACGCCTCTGCCCAAGCGATCGCATTGCACTACTTTAAACGTGTTTCATAACGTGCTGGTAATTATGTAACATTTTTTCCAGTCATTTACAGAATTTCGTTAATCGAAATACTTTCCAAATAATACGTAATAATATAATTGAAGAATAGGAATAAAGAAAGCTGTAACTGTTAAAACTCAGGTGTTGAAATATCTTCGAGAGCCACTGTATCGATAATTCATATTTTATCTCGTAAAATAATTCTCTCTTCAAGATAATTACTTCATAGAGAAGTAAATTAGTTCAATAAAACAAAATTTGTTGCAATCCTATAAATTAGTTCAGAGAGTGTAATAATATTGGTCTACTATTGCAAACTATCACAAAAAGTACTACTGCTTATTTAAGCAATCTGTTTAATGATCCACACAATGATCAGCACTAATTAAATCATTATTCGCACTATGTACTTTTTCATAGCGTCATTTAAATCTTCTATCTACGCTATTAATCTTGATGTATGCGTTACCTAGTTTGTGATCTCTATGTGGGAGTTGCATTCTATGACATTTCCTCAAGGGAATCGCAAATAGCGAAAAGGTGAGTCACAAGAGAAATGCGATACGGTCAACGACAGTACACACTGTCGCTTTTTGCCCTGGCACTAAATCACTAGAGCTTCAAACGACTATGACATCAACGACCGCAAAGACGCACCCATTTACGAGTTACTGGGTCTGCTGAATCGATCCGAGAAAGCAGATCCTTCTTTGAAATCCCCGATCGAGAAAATGCGGAATTCAAGGAATCAACAATTCCTTTGAAAAAATATATTACTTATACTATTTTGATTTTATCAATAATCATTGTTGCTATATATATGAAAAGAATTCATGCGATAATTTACTAACAACGATAAAGAGAACAATGAAAAACACATATATAAAGTTATGTAATATATAATGTTAATGTATAATGTTATATAAAAGCACACACACATTTTTTTTCAGTTTTTTTCATTGTTCTCTTTATCGTTCTTAGTAAATTATCACATGAATTCTTTTCATCGTTCTTAATAAAATATAAATAAAATCCTTTTATTTAATTAAAACAATAAACTCTACTTGTTGAAACAAGAGTAAGATCAGGACATGAAAATTGAGGACCGAGTAGGATTAATCCATCGAACGAATCCTGTCGTATCGTTCGATCTCGGATGAGATCTGATCGAATGATCGATAGGGATTGCGGCATCGATGATCAATGGAATGTGGCTCGGTGGCCTGATCGCGACACAAGAGGAGGCGTCGAGAAAACGTGATTAAAAGGGACGGCTCGGTTTTCCTCGACCCTCGGTTACTGGGGAACCAGTAGAGCTGGTTCACCCGACTAAACGGCGTACGTGTTACAATGCGCCACCGGCACGAAGGTCAGCCCCGTAAATTCTTGTCATTCATCGTCTGTACCGTGCTAACTACGTGCAAACAACCCGTGAGAATTCCAGCCGGGAAATTGATTTCTAAGCGATGGATCCACCACCTAAAACGTTCATAATTCAGGTCTGTATGGGGCGAATTAAGAGGCCAACTTACCCTTTATCATTCTGACGGGTCAGGGAGATTAAAATCCGAGAATCGATGGTGGGGGAAGAGTTTCGAGGTCCTTTATTCTGGATAGAGTGATGAATTGTGGCCTGGAAACCGCTACGGGAGAAATTTATATCGCGTTGATATATTTTCTCAGAGCGATTCGCTACTGTACTTAATGCAAAGAAGTGAGAAAGAAGGTTTTTGGATCGTGACAAGGGAGAGTTTTTATGAAAGAAGTTTTATCTATAAAGGGTTTGAGCGGTGATTGATGCGAATTGCAAACAAAAGATATTACAGAGGATATTTCCAATTTTCTCGGACTTATTACAGGAATACGATCTATCGGTGAAAATAAGTATTAGAGGAGCTTCAGGATGTTGAAGTTTAACTATCAGGAATTACGAGAGCACAAAGAAAGATCTAGTATACAATAAGGAACGAACATTTTGATTTATATCATTCTTTATTAAAATGACCAGAAAAAAGAAACAGTTTGATATTAAAACAAACCGACAATTTCCTTGATCTCTGTTTGAACAATTAATTAAAATTAAAAATAATTAGTATGGGAAAGGTGATCGTTGTATCATTCGAACATTTTTATCTGCCTATTAATTAGGCTATTCTACCATACTACTGTACTATGAAGCCTGACATAATATAATATAAAGTAATACTATAAAATAATTTATATGTATCCAGTCACTCTTTCATGATTTCCATCCAAGCTCACGTTCCGCGTCAGGTGGACCGAATTCATTATCCGCAATCTGGCGTTGCTATCGGGACCGCGGATCTCGTAAAAAATTCTGAAGGCGTTATCAGAGGAAGTGCTGTCACGGCTAGTAGGATCTGCTATGCTAATACGTCGTTGGCCACGCTGAGGCCGGCATGGCAGCGGCAGAAGAGAGGAATCGCATTTGCTATTAGGAATGGCATGTGGCAAAGGGCAGCATGTTGAACGAAGAGGAAGATTAGGAACGCTGCACCTGTGCCCAGAAAGGGTATACGCGTAATCATACGTTAAATGCCACTAATCCGATAAGAAATTGACTGACAAATCGCCATTCTCTACCGGGGAACGCACCCACACAACCGCCACGTCACGTGCGATCGCTGCTTAACGTCCGCGAGCGGCGGAAAGAGAGAGTAAAACCTTTAATGTCAGGTGGTGCTTCGTCATTCCACGGATACTCGCAGCGAAGAACTCGCCTCTCCGGTATTAGCCTATCTTTTTATAATTAGCAAACAGAATCGCATCGCGTATGAAAGATTCGTGATATTGTGTAGATGTACGCTACCTTTTGGTTTTTGTCTTATTTTCAACAGTGGAATCTCCCTGACTTCGCATTTGCTACGAATTCAGGAACGCAACGTATATTTCTAAAAGTTCGTGTATTTTTAACAAAAGTCATAAATTGAACTACGTATTAATGAGAATGATACACACACACACACACACACATATATATATATATATCGTAGATATCATATTATATCAATCTTGCTATGGTTTCTAAATTTTTATATCGCAATTTCACTTCCGTTTCGGTAAACAGAAAATCTTTTAATGTATTGACATAAACTTTAACATACAATTGTAATAGAGATATAAATCTTAAGAATAAAGCAGAAATATATTGCTTGCAAAAATAGTTGCAGATATGATAATAATAAAGACAAATATCGAATTATCGAATTATATCTTTATTATTAATAATCTTATATATATATATATATTATATATATTATATATATATATATATATATATATATATCATTGCTCATAATTTTGGGATTATTCTTAATGCAGTGTAAGAAAGATATAATTCAGTATTTGTCTCTATTATTATTATGACTGCCTTTATTTTTGCAAGCAACGTATTTCTGCATTATTCTTAAGATTTCTTAATCTCTATTACAATTGTGCGCTAAATCATTTCTTAATACATTAAAAGATTTTCTATTTATCGGAAGTAAAATTTGTACATAAAAGTTAAGAGACTATAGCAAAATTGATAGAATATGAGTTCGTGTTGATTAGCACAAAGATTATAAATGTTTGCTGGCATCGGTGGTTTTTGGACTCGTTTAAATACTAATGCTAGGAAAAGAAATACTTATCATATTAAATACTTACATTATATCTAATGATATTCTCGTTATACGAAAATACTAAAACACACTTTTATCGAAGCCTCTTTCGTTCAGAAAGAACAGAGATAGAATTTCATATGGAGAATAAGCACTTAATATTTATTAAAATAAAGTTTATGGCTGGTGTCGACTTTCACTAATAATGTTTGCTCGCAATAATTAACTTTCGCTTACACTTGTAAATTGAATTTTTCGCACCGATTAATCAACGTAAAGAAAATAATAAATGCGAACGTAACTAAGAAGTTCGTAATAAAAAATTTTTAGTGTTTGAAAGGCAGGAGATTCGAAATACGTCAGGAACCCCAGGGCAGAGGCTGTTAGGCTGTCATTAACTTTCGCTTTCGAATGATCTATCACACCATAAAACGAAGAGAAAGTGAAGTTCCTTGTAAATCATTGATAGAAATCCAAGCCACGAATAAAGCGCTTAACGCAAATTAAAGAAAAAATCAGCGACATTAACCCCTACCTTGTTACCCAGATGTAGCTTCGACGAGCAGTCAGGCGAACGGTGATCTTCCCACCACTTCACCACTAGCCCACAGAACAACTTCGGTAGACACCTACTTCCCGTTTGCGTATCGAATCCCACTAAAGAAACACTCTGCCTGCGTCCACGTGGTCGACGGAATCTCAGTCGCTCGATCAGCGATCTCGATTCTCTCGAAAATGTTCGAACGTTCGAATGAGCGCCGGTGATATACAGTCAATATACGTAGAAGGTTCCGGTGCGATCTTGAGTCGACAAGAGCAGGACACTACGCCGGTACCGAGCACACGTCACGCGAGACGCCTCCGCATGAAGCATCGATCTCATAAACAGTCCGATCACGACGATTTCGAAACACCACGGGAGATCCTCCCCGCGAAAGGAGGTCCACCGGAGAGGATCGAAGAGGATAGAAGTGGGGAGAATCGTAAGCAAGAAGACGGAAGGAGAGGTGGCGCGATGACTGAGAAGATTTCGACGGGGGTTGACCAAGCAAGTCCGTCCTTGACGCGTTTGGTCGCGACCGGTGAAACGATCCTCTCCAATGTGGAATTCGCAGACTCCCTAGGATCGTCGTTCGACCGACGTCCAAGAAGTGGAAGATTGGCGGGGTCGTTGCCGCGCGGATCGTCTTGGCGTGTTGATCGTCAGAGGGAGATCTCGCGATGGCTCGAGCCTATGGTCTCGGGAGAACTGACAGTGGCCTCCGCTCACCGGAGTAAGGTACACCCTACTACCTCACCACTACAACTGCTAGTTGCTGCTGTTACCACTACTAGCTGCATCATGCTACAACTACTACTACTTCTACAACTACTACTACTTCCACTACTACTACTGCTACTACTACTATTAATACTGCTACTACTGCTACTAGTATTACTACTACCACTACTACTCCTCTACTACTGCTACTAATACTATTACTACTTCTACTA
>JACXIL010000019.1:138890-212907 GCA_014737365.1 Bombus soroeensis | reverse complement strand
CTACTGCTATTAATGCTACCACTATCGGTTGGGATCACTCTTCCCCTTCTGTTTTCTCTGTGTTCGCCTCTCGTCCGGTCGTTCTACCACGCCGATCTCTGACGACTTTCTTTTTCCTCCTTTCGTCCTGCTGTCTCCCATCCTCTATTGCACGCTATCCCGAATCCCTGCCAATCCAGCTTCATTTCCTCTGGCGCGGCGGCACTCGTTGTATCGGAGCACCGCGAGACTCGGCGGACGTCCTTACCATATGTGAAAGGCGCACCCACATGGACTCCCTGGCCTGGTTGCACTCGTGTTTATGATTCTGTTACGGGTCCCCGGCTGCGTGGAGCGCCGCGCTGCGTCGCGGGTGCGCGCACTCTGTTTCTCGACCGGCTCAGGGATGCCATGCGGATCATGGACACGTCAATGTTCGCCGCGTCCAATGAGACGTTTTCTGATGCCACGAGACGTGCTACTGACCAACGCTGCGCCGCGACGCGGTGGAGGGAATTTTGATGTCTGCTCGCGTTCCAGCGACTGATCTTGCTCGGCAGCAAACTGCACGGATTTAACGCAAGAACTACTGATTTTTCATGTTTACGTAAGTGTATTATACGTGGTTGATTGAAATTAAAATAGTTTGATAAAAATGATTAGAGGTACAGAGGGTGTTCTATCAATTCGGTACATCTGAAATATTTTTTCTATTTCGGATAATAAACGAAGATATCGTTCGTAAAAATCAGAGACATCCTTCGTACATTGAATTGTGTAGGTTAATTGTTAGTTTTTCAATTTACTCGTAGCGTGCTGTAACTTTTGTTCTAATTCATATTTTATTCGATAAATAAGAATTTGTGTTGGTTCAGATTGATGGAGATAAAACCACAAGTTGTTACAATTATGCTCCCGTACGTTTCGTAAAAATCGAAATACGTTTAAAATATCCAGTAGGATGCTAATGCATATAATGGATATACAACAGGAAAAAGAAAGTTAATATAACAGCTAATATAACAAGACAATTACAAGTATCGGTAATCGTGATTCTGCCAATATGCTGCTAAAAAATAGTATCCCATTACAGGAAGCTACCTTGAAAGAAATAATCTGTTCTTTACATAAAATAGGAAAGCAAGAAATAAACAGAATGCATCGTTCAATTACAAAGCCCGATTTTTCCAAAACAAACTTAATAAATCTGAAAAGGGAAATGATGCTGTATAATCTAGTATATCGTCTATCATCCACTGGCAAAAAGCACACGTAACTCACAGGCAAAGAGTATAGAAAGAAAGATATTATAGCGAGTATGACACGCCTAGTAGTCGAAAGAATATCAGGGTGTGACAGGCGAGCAATAATAGTGCGGTATCTTGAGCACCCATTATTCCTAAGCTTTTCCGAGCCAACCGGTTAAGACGTTCAACAGAGCATTGCACTTCGTCGTCCTCGTGGCGAATTGTACGCGAAAGAATAGTGGAATTACGATGCAACCTGTTCGAGAAAAAGAACTAGGGCCACCGTGTTCTCACTGTTTCGCCAAAACTGGCGAAAGACGATTCTCGACTCTCCGCGTTGCACAAAATTTTCGTAATTATACTTATTAAGTTGGTCTCTGTCGAAAAACAGGTTGGTATAATTATAGTCACAAATTACATACAAATTTTGGTATAATTGTAGTTTGAAGTCAGCGAAGTTCTTTCAGTGTGTCTTTTTAAGGTCAGTTGCGTAGTTCGAATTATACGTGACGAGTCTTTTAAGTTAAGAAACTTTGAATAATTACTGTGGAAATTGTATGATTAATTACGTTTCCCTTTTTGGAATACGATCATATTTTTTATTACTGTACAGAAATATTGCGTATACACGGAGTTGGAACGAGAACGCCTTAATTTCTCCATAATGAAATCGCAAAATATAAAGTACATTAAATTAGCGAATTAATGTATCAGACGAGGTTTTATATTCTTCATGAATGTGAATCGCTACTTAAAAATCTGTATTGATTTCAATAAACAATATATGCAATACATTGAACATTGCGTTGTACGAATACTTCCATTCATAAGTATTAGGACACATGTGTAAATTGAGGCAAAATATAAAAGGCATTAGGACTTTTAAGAACGTTGGGATTATTATTTCGTTTGGGCCCTTATAAAATATATAAATAATGCAACTAAATCTTTTCTCTCCACTTTACAAAGAAAATATATGCTACTGCATATGTTAGTAATAGATAGTTCAAATTCATAAATTGTCAAAATTAATAGATAATTAAAATCTAGTATCTAATTCATAGATAGTCAAAATTAATAGATAATTCAAATCTACCAACTTCGTAAGAGGATAGTAAGTTCAAGTCTCTAATTTCTACATTTTGGTAAAATTCGTATATTTCTACCACAAATTCACTAGACTTTCCCAATACCTATGGACAATAACGTACCTTGACATTTGGAGAATGAAAAATCGATGTGAGTAGAATCAACGACAAGGATCGTCCCAGTGGCAGTGCACACGAGACGACACTGGTCGCGGAAGGAAATCACTCTAACAAAGATAAATATTTGCCGAACAGAGTGTCCATTAGGAGGAACTGGCAGCTTTGGTCTCTGGCAGCGGACACACTGCTGTAGATTTAGGTAGATCTTGCAAATGAGCCTTTACCGTGCACTTGCCACTTTGTTTCCTGGGTAATAAATATGCTCGAACTTGGGAAGGTGCACGTTGGGAGGTGGTCGTGGAAGGGTTGGCCGAGGGGAACGATACAGCATCGTATTTTCTGCCCGTTCATGCGGAATCGGCATGTCGTAGATATCGTTCGCGACCTTCCTCTCTAGCTCTCCCTCTCTTTCTCTCTCTCTTTCTCCTGTACACAACTTGAAGAAAGAGCTAGGAGTGTTGGGTTGGGTTGGGTTAACGGTGTATACCGGGGACCGTGTCGATGGTATTCCTTCGTTTGTCCGCCGGTTAGGATGTACAGCCTTTTACGGTGCACGAGGGTGAACCATCAGAACGCGTCCGCGATCGAAAGACGACAATAAGTTGATGCAACAACGCTGTAGCACCGAGAAAAGAAAAAACAGATGTATTTACGGAGTGACTTCATTGCTATGCGAGATGTCGAGACCAGCACTGTGCGCCTCCGTGCATCGGGGATTCGTAACGACCCGTTATTCCGCGACACGAACCAACGGACCAGAGTGTACACGACGAAGACGAAGACGAAGAGATACGAATCGAGCAATGAGAAATATGAAGAGAGCGCTACAATAGGTAGGACATTGAATGATTCCTCTTCTTTGTTGGTCTTTCTAGCATGCTCGCTGTGGAAACGATTCCTCGCAATCTAACTCTTTCGAGGCTGATGGGACAATACGAACTGGGCCAACTCTTAGGAAAATTACAGGGTTTCATAATATTTAGAGGATCACCGAGATCTATTAAAAAGTGTTGGATTTATTCTTCTCAAATTTGAGGACGTTATAATCCGCGTTATTATATCACTGCATTATAAACAGCATATTAAGTGCATATTAAAGGCAGATTCTTGAAAAATGAAGTTTTTGCACGGTTTTCGTGTTATGATATTGGTAATTGGTAGCATGAAAAATTACGTCTCATATCAATTACTGCTTTTTATTGTACTACTTCGTTTACGAACTCCAAATCTCTCTACGGTTAAAGAGTCGTTCTTTTCACGTTATGGATAGTATAAACGCCTACAACCGCAACACCATCAATCTGACATCGCTAACGCGAAAAGAAAACGCACTCAACGATTTTCCCCGCATCGTTCATCTTCCAGATATACTCGTCAGAGGGCAATGCCGATCGTTATTATAGTCCGGCGAACGCGCGGCAACGGGATTAACGGTTGTCAGAAGGAATATCGCGATAAGCCGTGGCTAAAAGCGAGAACCCTGTGCAGGATTGAGACTGTGGTGACTGGAGGTGCCGCGAGAGCGACACGTTGGTGGACAAAGACGAGTTACCACGGCCCGCGGCCACGCGGCTTTTGAAGTTGTCTTTGGAAGGCGTAATCGCCGCGTGCTATTCCGTGCAACTTACGCTTTCTGGTAGCATCTGCGAATACATAGCGTGTGGCCGTAGCTAATGTGATCTACGTTCACGTAGTATACTCGCGTTAGGGAATATATTTTTTTAAAGGTTTGCTGTAGGTAGTGAGGACTGCGATCACGACCCAAGTGATCAAATATCCTGCAGACCCATAATTAAAAAACGATGATTTTAATAATATTTCGTTAAGATAATTTAGTCAGATGGTAGACGTTGAAACAATGTCTCACTTGTGATCTCATTAAGATTGTAATGAATAGACTATGGATATTTGTGCAGTTTCGCATTCCTTTAAATGTAACTAAGGATATGGAACCTAAATAGTGATTTGTTTCACACATTAAATATTATAACGTGTATTTTACTTGGAATATTTTATATACTTTTGCGTATTGCGTGCACCCTCTGTATTTTTGTGTCTTTCTCCGGCGAATGCATAAACATTTGCAAAGAAAAATGTTGAAAGAATTGGATTCGAATGTTGATTAATTATATTAGATGGTATCACGCTTTTAAATGGATATTGTAAATGCGAGCATATATATTGTATGCGAACATGAATGGAACGAATGAATATGTAATTAAAGTAATTAAACTGATGAGGAGGAAATAGAGTATTGGATAATGTATTTTTAATGATTTTTGATACAGTATTCTGTAATTAAAGCGTAATTCTCATAAATTTTATTCGTATACATCATAATTATTTTATTTCGTTTCTGCTATTTGTTGGCGAATAATGATAAGATCTATAGTATAGCTACTTTACGCTGAAAGTGCTATGTATTCTTCACACTACATGTACGTTTAAAGATACCTAAACGAATAACGTGTAAACGCAAATTAGCTCTGAAAAATTCAAGGTTAATATTTCCTACGCTAACGATAATGAAAATAAAATTGCATGTATCTATTTAAAAAAATTCATCGCGATTTTAAGATTGCTATGATAAAAGGATGTTTTCGAAATGTTTTTAGGTCTTGTATAATTTATCATTTCAACTTTTTAATTCTACTCGTGACACCCATTCTCACGAAATGTAAAGCGAAAACGTTTGTGTCTTGAAAAGGAAAAATTGATGTTTAATTAAAATAGAATTTACGTTTATACGGTCTTTCTTCATGCTTATGAACGAAACGCGAATAGCAAAACGCTATAGCAAAGTTTGCTCACCTATCTTAGTGACACCCTGTATAATATAACAACGCAAGAGAAATTTTCATAGCCTCGAAGCTATTCGTAGCGGTAGGTCTCGGGCGTTATAAACTAAATAAATAATCCCCAGCATCTGGTCTCATCGCATCTGCGTACATGTCGCACAGCAGATTAATAAATCGTTCCCTTCTCTTTTCCCTCGCCTCGCCGACGCGTGCTACCAACGCAAAAATCTAGGTAAGCCCATTTGCCGTAGGACCGCGTAAATCACCGTCATTGTCTTGTTGCTTTATTGCCTTACTGCCTCGCGGACCCCTCTGCCGGCCGATCGGACTCTCTTCTTCACCTTTCCACCCGGCTTCTTGCTCTCTGCTACCATCTCTAGCTACGCTCTCCTATGTTTATCTACATCAAGAATACGACATATTAGTTCAGTGTATCTCGTGCAGGATTTACGATACTTGATCAATGTTTGAGAAAGAAATTGTGAATTTCAGATGTTGAGCTTTTATGCGAATGGTTGACATATTTGTGATTCTTCGGCTTCCAATCGTGGCGTTAGGTCTACTCTGAAGAATTGAACTGGAATGTTCATAAAACGTTGGAAGAATTACAAATATGTCAAAGGAATTGTAATTTTTTCAGTGAATCATTTGTCGATATCTCTATGCGTATATCGAGTAAACGAGACTTTAGTTCGGTGTATTTCGTACGTAATTTACGCTACTTTATAGTATTTTATCCGAAAAAAGATACAAACATTTACTGAAAAGAAAGTTCAGAAAATTGATATATAACAAGCTGATACTACCTAGAAATTATTATAATTTCTTCATTCAATTCTAGCTTCAATTCCCATAATCAAAGTTATCAAATCAAGTTATTAAATTCAAATTGCGAAAGATTAAAAGAAATTTATTACAAATATGTAGGTAAAAATCAACGACACCATTTCCACGATTTTTCATTTTACACACACACATACACACACACACACAGATATCTATCGCAAACATTTGCTACAAACAGACCAATGAAATCTATTCCACGATTTTTCATTCTCCACTCAAAGTGAAAAAATTCCATCCCTATACCCATAGCATTTCGATATTATTCCGATTGTATATATCGCCGTGGACGTTTCTTTCATCGCTGCTAGCTACCACCATGGTGGCGCGTTGGTCGAGGATCTTTGATCATCCGGCAGGGATTACGTGGATGAATATAAGTCAACCCCCCCGCGAGAATGAGTAATGCGTTGCCCGTAGCCGCGAATTACCAGCGATAATTCGCAGGGGGGTGAGAAATCTCCGTGGCATACATCGAGATGCATTATAACAGCGCGCGGTAGCCTAATTTTATTGCAGCACTATCCACTAGCTAACACCGCGCGAGATTTGTCGCCGTAAGGATTAAGCCGGATGCCGAAGGCGTTGACCGGATGCAATGGAAATTACGCGGCAACCCTCCCGTGAATTTTATCACGGATAGGATTAGAAACTGTTCGTCGATTTGCAGAAGTTATGACAAGGGACGACGATTCCTTGCTTTTGCGAGCCTGTTCGCGAAAGCTTTACGACGATCATCGCTTTAGCGTGCTGGATTCTTCTTTCAGAGCGGCGAGACTGCCGTGCACCAAAGTGTTCGCTTTAACCACTGTTTCAAGCTTTATAGCTGAGAAATGACAGCCGTTTGTAATTGTATTTTGCTGGGTCTTGACCACGTAGTTTCTGTTTCAGTATTGGTACTAGGGTGGAACACGTATCAGCTAGGAGATCTAAATTTAACAAATTTGTATTAGTTAAACGCATAATTTGTATATTGAATTTGTATATTGAGTTAGTGATGATATGTAGATATTAAGTAACTAAGCAAAATTGTTGTATCTCAATTAGGGAGGATATTTAAATTTTAAGTATCTGACTAAAGTTTATCAGTAAAGATATTTAAATTTGCTAAATTTATATTTACCAATACAAATTTTTATATGTTAATTCTGTAGATTGTTTCTGAGCTTGTATTTTCGGAAATAGAATAGTTTATAAAATATGGATTTTATTACAAAATATTTTGCGCTTTTATCATTCTATGATACAAATTTCGGATATTTCATTTCTATTTAAAATGTTGATATCAAATCGAAAGTGTGCGTTGAAACGGAAATATTTGCCTCTATCAGATCTTTGTGATTGGGTGTAATTATTTAATAATTAGAAATTTTGCTTTCGCTCTTGATCATAGCTCAAAAGCCTTTCGCTCCTAATAACAATTTATATTGAAAGAAAAAGAAAGATCGGACAGATTTTTCTTCCGTATGTTATATCGAGAATTACATCGTGTTTTCTCAATGTAGTGTATAGTCTAATGATTCGTCTGCTCATGAATCGGTTATTATTTTACGCGTAATTATTCGTTGTGGAAGGCACATCAGAATGTTCGGTAATTACAGAGGAGTTAAGACGCAGCTTGTTCGATGCTTTTTTATTGCAAACAACCGTAAAGTATTAATAATAAGTCTTAATTCAACGGTGCGTAAACATATAAGTTTTTAACCAACGTGCGCGACGATGCCCTAAACATCAATTTATTTTGTTATTTATATTTTTTTATTATTCCAAAGAATAATTTTCACCGATACAAATAAATTAACTATCTTTATTCTATACCCTGCACGATAAAACTTTATACACATATATTTGATTGTTAGGAAACATATACTGCAGGTGTAAGGATCAAATTGGCTGTTAAATAATTTTACGACGTTAAATAATTTTACAAAATACGATATGATCAAACGCGATTATACATATTTATTACATATATTACATATATGGCATCATACATAACAGAATGATACGTTATATATGAAATACTATATTTATAAGATTTACCTTGCTTTCTCATGCTTCAAATTTTAATATTCATGTGTTAAGTACGATGTTATAGAAGATAAAACTTGCTGTATACAATACGTGTGCTGTATTTCAACTCAAGTATGTTAGAATTAATTTATGACATCTGTTAAAATAACGACGATTTTTCTTTATTTTTAGATTTTAATTCAATATCGATTAGATTAAAGTTTTAATTATTCTAATCATAAAATGAAAATAAAATAAAAATTCTAATCTAAAAATAAAATGACTGATTGCTCTGAAAGGGCGTTGAATGGTATGAACTATACCAGTTGCAAATTTCGAGTTTGGAGTTGCGGCTATGTATTTCGTCATTCCTCGAGCGCATTCTCGACTTCAGGTGATCGCGAAACGACCAAAGAGAAAGGAAGAGAGGTGTTCGAGGGCGATGAAATTCTCGAAGGAAAAGGGAATCTGTCCGCCTCGTAGCTGGTGTCCGAGAACGGCGCATTCATCGTGTCTAAATCGCGAACACACTTAATACGTAAACGACCTACCCACCAACCCACCTACTTTACGTAGGTAGACATGTATGTATGTATATACATATATAGGGTGTTCGATGTAATGAAAAAATTAGTATTTAACATTTATCTGGCTGTAATAAATGTTTTCTGAATATGTATTTTTAATAGTGAACTCCAAATCGCTATAAATTTCCTAAATAGAGCGATATAATTTTGTTTTCGTCCTATTATATAGGAGATATAAATAAGAAATGAGGAATTATGTTCTACAATTTTTTTAACATCTTCTCTATAACCTTTTAGCGCAAAAAAGATGTACATTCTCTACGAAATATTGTGAAAGTAGTTGCAACTGCTAAAGTGATTTATTTTACTTTCTGTGATCAAATTACGACCGTAAATCCTGTGGTCAGAAAAGAGAAATTTTCGCAAATGGTCCTGCGTAATTCGATAACCAGAAACCTATAACATAAGAGGAATTCACATTCTGATAACTAAATTCAATCGGTAGAAGCTCGCGTTGATATTCATTCGACCAACTAAGATTACATTTCAATAGATAGAATTCTGCCGTATTTCTCTTTCCTAATCATTGTCGTTCTAATTCTAATTACACGTTAAATTATCACGGACGATTGAAATATCGTGCAGAACGTTAGAACGAACACCCTGTATGTACACATACATATAGAAACAGGGCCGGCGTGATATCACGACATCGGGATGCAGATGTTTAAGCCCACGAGAGCATAAGTTGGTAGGAGGAAGACATGCTGGTACCCGCGCTTAAACTATACTCGTTACACGGTGTTATTAATGGTCGATGTTTCGCGCTGGCCCAAGCGCGTATTCACGCGTCGCTCTAACCTGCGAACGCCCACGGGACAGAATCGTCTGATTCGTCCCGCGGGATATCGCTTGACCCAGAAGATTTAATTAACGAACGCTGTGTTTGCGCGTATAGCGCGAGACGCGGCTCTACAACAGCGTAGGTGAGTGCCACGCTGATCTGTCGGAAGTGAAACTTTGCCACGTTTTGAGAAGTTGAATCCTTCGGATATTTGATATTCGAGATTAAAGAAGCAGAGAAGAAGAGAGAATTCCTTGCAAAGGCTAATGACTGTGGGAAAGAACGCGATCCGTGTGTGTTCTATGCGTATGTATTGCGCGATACTTGATCTTGTTCTTGTGTCTTCAACCCTTAAGGGAATTTTATGCTTCGATTTAGCAGTCATGCGCGTCTTGTAACAAGCGAGCTGGTAAAATATATAAGATGAAAACGTAGAATACAGAGAAATCGATGTTAGATATTTGGCTAGCGTGCATTTGTGTGCTTGGATGGTGTACTAATTCTGTTCTAATTACACCATCACTTACAGAAGATAATTGAGATTGAAAACCGTGATCTTTCTAATAGTATATTTTCAAAATACGTTTATCAATCATCTGAACCACTGCTCTGCATTACAATATTCTGTAATTGTACGAATTGTTTCTTCCTTTCAATTTAAACAGTACTAATAATATTCTTGCATTCGCATATGCTCACAGTACAAATAAAAAATTTGCATGCATATCATTTTAATTCCAACAACAGTCGCACAATTTGCAACGTAATATGACAATTTCAGGTAAGATTACGTAAATGTCATAAATTTCATTTCTTATCATGAGATTCATTGTATAGAGAAGCATACATAACATATAATTCGATTCAGTCTCGTTACATCCTGTTTTTCTACTTTTTGATGCAGTTACAATTTTTTCATGACTCGACTTTTTCTCGTTTCCATAAGTGCTGCAGAAACTATATCTAGTGGATACACTAGAGACATGCGATGGTAAACGAAATTCATTCTGAAAGCCATTTTTTAGCCACATTTCAAGGCCATCGTTGTTTTTTGATGGAACCATATATTTTTTAACATATTAAGAGATCCATTCAACATTCTCTATAAAAAAAGTATTAGCCTATTCATGTCGGAAAACCTGTAAGTTAAACAAATATTTTAACTTTAATTTTGTTAAATTTAATGTACGAAAGGCAAGGAAAGACGCGAAGAGATATTCTTGTGTTTGCGTTGTCTTTGTCTTTCATGTATTAAATTTAACAAAATTAAATTAAAGTTAAAATACCTGCTAAACTAATAAATAGTTTAGTTTTCGCCACAAATAGTTTAATATCTTTTTTATAGGGAATGCCGAGATGGACCGGTTGATGTATTAAAAAATATATGGTTTCGTTAGAAAAAAATGACGACGACCTGTTTCGTTACTACATACTTTGTGTTTATTATAATAATGTAATTCCAATGTATAATATACAGAGTCCCGTACATAACTGGGACAAGCTCTCGTGTCTTCGAAGCGGTTACAGATATATAAAAATACTATATTTCGAAATTAGGTCGTATTCAATGATGCAAAAATCTGAAAATAATTCTGTTCTTTTCTTGCAATTTTTTTAATGAAAGTTTCTCAATTGCGTAGTAAACTCTGTATAATAATGTAATTTCTCCATTTACTTATTACATAAAAAATCCAAACAATGCGTGTGTTCAAGCTTGTTAAAATCATATGTTCACCTCGAGATCTAACGATGACTTTTATTACCGCAAAAAATATACATGTACTCTTAGAAAAAAAACTATGCTCCCAATGCATTTTGTAATCCGCATATCAATGACTTATATGCCTCATATTGAAGTAGTTTCGCTTTTATTCCTTCCTTGTTACGTCAGTGGGAGGTTGCAGTCTCACGGAGAGGGTACTTTATATATATAGCAAAGATTTTCCGATCTATTTCATAACGATCGGGGATGTCATAAAACATGGACACATTCCCATCGGGTTTACTGAACGCGTAGTGTACTTTTCATAAAAATCTCGGAATAAAAGTGACGATGTTAAAATATAAAACATACGCTTATCTGTATTTAATGTTTTATTTGATTCATAAAGACGTTATTGACGCGGTAATATGTACGTATGAATTTATTTTTCTTTTCTCGTGACCTTTCTTGCTATTGGTAAAAGAATTATTGATAATACAAGGAGAGGTTACGTCTCATTGAATAACCACGTTTTTTGTGATTTAGGTGATGAGGAAGATACGTTGCATGTCAGTACAAAAATTCGCCTGAAGATTTACAAAGGGTTTGTGAAATATGGTGACATTCTTTTCAATGACCTTGTGTCCTACGGATATGACAATTCGTATCGTTAAATACTTTTTAAATTCTTGCGGAAGAAATATCATTAACAGTTCGAAATATAATTAAATTCGTTATTTCGTTTTGTACTGTACTTATATCTGCAATTGTATGTTGAAGTTTCTTGGTGAAACAGATTTTTCATTTCGTGTTTTATAGTTTAAAGGTGATATCAGACAGAATTTCAACTGATATTAGGTATAATCGACAACTAAAAAAGCAGTAGAACAAGTGAACGTTGCTATTTGATATTAATTTAAAATTCTTTAAAACATTGCTTTTGAAATACCTACATATAAAGAGAAAAAAATTGATGAAACTGAAATGCTGAAAATTGATGAAAACTGATCGGAAACTTTTGTATGCCAGAGTATTTACTTATCACTATGCGCAACTCCATTGAACATTACACTTCATAAAATGTTCACTTAAAGTTAATAAACGTCTTATTACAAAACTATTTTGCACGACTACAGTAACAGCTCTCACTTCACATCCACCGAGAGCATGGTTACGAATCCAGGAAACATTGCAGACGACATATTGCCCGACCGAGACAGTATCCTCTATATACATGGATTCATGGAGAATACGGAAGCAGAGAACGCTCGGATAATAATTAAAGGTATTACTATCACGCGATGCAAAAAGGGGATAAGTAACAGGAAAATAAGACGATTGAGTTTACGATTTCGCGTTTGCAGCTTATCTGGACAAGGGAGACGTGAACGTCATTTTACTGGATTGGGGAGATATAGCATTTCATATTAATTACGTTTACGTGTCCAGTCAAATTGTCACAATAGGGAAGGCGGTTGCTGAATCCCTAAACAAACTCGTCGATCTGATCGATTTAGATACGTTGCACGTGGTTGGGCATTCTTTGGGCGCTCACATAGCTGGGAATATCGGCAGATACGCGAATATCAATCTTAGTCGAATAACGGGTGAGTTAAAAGTTTTATAAAAAGTAAGGTAATTCCGTGTATAGCCGTCATATTTATTTTTATACGAAAGGCAGTTGTATATATCTCTCGGTAGAAGATTTTTTTAGAAAAGTAAGAGATATACATTTAACAAAAATAGGGGTTCGTCAGATGTTAAATTAATTAACGAATGTACCTTGGTTATAATAGTTGAATAGTAAATTCTAGATAAAAATTTATCAGTTTAAAAAGTTTATCAGAAATTTATCAACTTAAAAAATTTACCAGAACCAGTACGATAATAAAATATTTCTTATAACACGAATAAAGATGTCTACACCCTCATAAGGATAAGCGTTTACAAGTATACGAATATTTTCATAAACATTTTAGAGCGATAATTATTTAGAGCAATGATCCAACAGCGTGGTACCAGAAATATTAATACGTCATTATAAACAGTAGATTGTGTATCACGTGAAAACCAGAAGAGTACTAATCTCCTAATACAGGCTTAGATCCAGCGCTTCCGTTGTTTTACCCTTCTACGTGTCACATCAGATCAACCGACGCCGAAGCCGTTGTTATCCTTCACACTGATGGTGGATTTTATGGGACAGCTACCAACACGGGAACTGTTGACTTTTACGCAAACGGGGGCATCAGTGTTCAACCGGGTTGTCCTATAATCTTCGGTGGAGGTAAATCATAATATTTTGTCGTTAAGACATCCCGGTGGTTCATTCTCATAGAATATAGAAAATTTTAATAGCGATCAAATACAGCATTTATACAATCTGATAACCGGTTATCATTATAATTTATAAAGGATCCACTTACGTTGTTTGCTTACCGTAATCGTTGTCATCTATCGTAAATGCTCGATGGCCAGGAAAAAATTCAAAGCACTAGTGAAATATCCTTTTAATGTTAGATTCTTCTGTTTTTCCTTTTATGTCTATACTGTGATATTATTTGTAACGGAAATTAGAGTTGATCGAATAGAAGATGAAGTTAAATTCCAGTCTATAAAGCAAATTATTTTGACGATTATGAGATTATATGCGAGTCAGATTATATCCTTTCGTAACTTTTTTTTTACAATGCTTCCTCTTTTATTTTAAAAGGGTAAATTATTAACTGAGTAATATTAGGTGATCGCATTATTATTTATTAATTATTTATTTAAAAATCAAACCATTTTTTGTCATTGAGTGAGATTTGCCAATTTTTCTTGAAATAGTTCATTCTAATTTCCAATTATAATTTCTGCAGTCCATGTTAATTTTTAATTTATGGTCTTCATGGAAAAATATTTTTCTCGAAAGAATTATGCAGCCATCAAAGGTCTGTCCGAATATATGCAGAGTCTCTAACGAATCCGAAAGCATTTCCGGCGCATAAGTGTCTTAACGAAATTGTGGATGCCGAGGAAATCTATTTTGGAGATTCGACACCAAAGAACATGTAAGTAAAATTCCTTATGTCAGTATATTAAAATTTGCAACGTGATCATAACATCGTATTTCATTTCAGATATGGAACATATTGTTTCAATACCAACGCCAAATCTCCGTATGGCAAAACTATTTAAAATTTCCGTTCCTTAGATAATATAATAATACTTTAGCTTATAAACTAGTTATTTTATTTTGTAGATTTGTTTTGGATCTGTCATTATTTTAGTGAATATAAGCTTTAAGATTAAATGCATCACTCGCTATAAATCCTATGTGCATTAATCCTTTTCGTTTCCATCGTTTCTTAAATTCACATCATAAATTAGTTTTGAAATTTATCCTCTGATTTATCTCTATATTATAATTGTCTTTTTATAATGATAATACATTTTTTAACGCTGAGAGAATAATTTTACGAGCTATGGGATAAATCTTTTCACGGAAAATGCAATAGATTTGAAACATCGTCGTATCATGGTACCTGCAGATGACAAGCAACACTTTATTATCGTCTATTCTCACAGTATACGCGTAGCAGACAAGCGAGCATAACCATACGCAGTCTATCTTAGGATTGCAAATTCAAAAAGGACTATCTGACAACCCACGCTACTGTGTAGTTCTCCATTGCTAATCAATTGACGCTGCATCGAGGGTTCTTTAACCCTATTGTGTTCCATCAAGGATGCACACATGGTTGAGTGTGCTCTAAGAAATTTACTTCCACGAAAATCTCTTAGCAATTTATCAACGTTGTTTTCGTATACACATATAGAGTGCTTATGCTGCTAACAGGAATTTCTTTTCAATAACAAACAAGAACCAGATAGAGAAAATATTAATACATATCATTACTAATACTATTATTATTAATATTTAATTTAACGAGTATATTAATGAAGAAATAAAAGTGTCATTAATGTGAAAAGATAATATCTTTATCATGTACAGTCTGTTTCATTATTAACTACTTTATTTCCTGCGTCTGGAAGCCACAAATAGCATTTCCGTTCACGAATGCTGAACCCGTCTGAAAGATTAAATCTACCTACCGATTTGGCAAAGTGACGCATGAATAGCTGCTTATAATTTCATTTTAAACATTCATCGTCATGAATAATTAATAAGAATCGCGACGTTCCTCTTGACGCGTATTATACCCGGAACCTCCCATTCAACGACGATAACATTCCACGTATTTATTACGTACATCTCGCAACAGCAAGCAAGAAGTGCCCTATTTTTGAAGTTTTACGTACAAATTACTATAATGAAATTAGCGAATTTTAATTACATATGTTAATAACACATTCTACGTATACATATATATGTTATCAAAATTAACTTTTATTCAAAATTTTTATTTGATTTGTCAGTTGCTCCGTTACCTTATCTTAAATAACATGATTTTTGTGATAACATATTTGACAAATTTTGTTTTACGATAGTTTTAGACGACAAAAGAAAGCTTCGTTTTCAAAAATATCACAATTAATTCTTGATTATAACGTAAGATTCTGTAAAACTGTGCTTAAAAATTCTTTAAAAACATCCAGTTTAGTATAATTAGCCTGTGTTAACTCCGCGAAAGCCGCGCTAATTGTAAGCAAAGTAGAACTATTGTGGAAATAAATTTAGTGCTGACATGGAAAAAAATTCGTGCTCTATACAAAGCAGCCTATGCCTTGATTGTAATTTATAACCCATTCACCAAATTACTGCGATTACGAAGTGAAACGCCACACAGTAATGTTCAATTCTACCTGCCTAATTGAAACACATGCGTCTACTGTTCAGATATCCAACCGTTCGAAGATCGACCCAACGTGTAGTTAATTGTGTTGTTAACATGCATAACCGCGGCGCGGCAGCTAGCTGCGTAAAGCAATGTTCGCGCACGCGAATGCATTCTAATCGAACCAATTAAATTAACCTGACAGCGCAACTGGTTCGTTACCAACGGGCATCCGTGT
Source organism: Bombus soroeensis (assembly GCA_014737365.1). NCBI lineage: Eukaryota > Metazoa > Arthropoda > Insecta > Hymenoptera > Apidae > Bombus > Bombus soroeensis. Next base: position 196,727 of record JACXIL010000019.1, on the reverse strand, counting down.
GCCCGCGAGAACTCTTGCCATTCGCATCGTTCGAAAGACTTCCGAAAAACAACTGCCACTTTTCTCTTCCTGGCTATGCGTTCTGCAAATTATCAACAGACTACGCGATATTTCAACCGGCGCGCAGCGATACCCGGACGGGTACGATACATCAATTTCATAGCGGCTTCCACACGCCGGTCGCTTAGAGATTTCTTAAACGCATCATTGCAATTCATACTGTCGCCATACTGGAATTTAATTAGTACAACGTATTTACGAATAATACTATTTATCTGCTGTGCATCTCATGTATTTTTATTTTATATTGTGGATTTCATTGTAATAATTGTAATTCCTATTGTAATCTCTTATTGAGTTATTATTCAGGAACTAGCAACAAATAATTACATTTACATTTATTACTGTCTGAATATATTTGAATATATTTAATAATATAGGAAATATCGCTCTTTTTACTTCTACATTCAAACTGGACGAATACCTTTGTCTCTCGTTGTATGTCATATCGATTGATTATTCCTGGTAATCGTAATTGTATTCTGTAAAATTAAGACCTTTTATCAGCCATTGTAACTATACACATAATTTTGATCGCCTCTTCTCCGGATGTTCAAATAAACTTGCAACGAATTAGAATTACACAAACGTCAATTCGTAAACAATTACGATACTATTCGCATAGTGTTATCGTAATACGTTCGCAATCGTCCTCCTAATATATTCATCCTAATAAAATCAATACGTAATAACGACTCTCGAACAGGATTCGGACATCACGCAAAAGTGAATGAAACGCAAGAAGCGTAAGTCGGTTCGCTTCCGTAATCTTATCGATATCAGAATTGCCGTCGGAGAAATCAACGAGCCACCATCTGAATAGATACTGTTCGCCGAGGATCGGAACGCGAAGGAACAGGATCATTAACAACACCTATGACGCAAGGAAATGTCTAACGTCCAAGGTTGAATCCCGAGACCATTCATGCTTCACTGAATAAGACGAAACAAATACAATCGTTATGTATCCGCGGGACCCCTTCTTCCGCCAAGCTAAACAAGAATCCCCATACACAATCCGTTCACGGGGATAGCACGTATAATGCGCCTCCGCATCTACCGGCATGCCGGCTCGCCAGCACGAGTGTTGCGCGCACGAGGCGGTGCAACCGGTGCGCCTCTCCAGAGGGCATAATTCTTTGATCTCGATTTTTGTCCACTCACCCGCCCCCTCTGCTGCAGTCAACCTCGCCCAATCCTCATGCTCACAGCCAGCTTCCCCGTGGACGATGCTGTTGCCGTTGCTGCTTCGTCGTTCTACATCGCGTACCGCCCTCTCTCCGCACAGAAAATTCAAGACCGGTTAATCCAGATTAACTTTGAGCCGACGTACTGTACGTAGGTAAGCACACGTGTACGAACGCCTCTGTACACATGTACATACATGCTCGTGAACATGTGCTCAAGTATGTGCACAAGTCTGTGGTGGCGAGCCTCGATCGGGAGTAACGATCTTCCGCGATCAAAATGCAACGATACTTTCCCCCTGGAGCACTCGCCGGACCTGTCCTACCGCTGCACCGAGCCTCCTCTTCGCACAGGCAGAATTACGGACGCGTGCAACGTCTGCGAGCGTCGTGACCTACGAGTCCGCAGAAAAACAGCCGCCGCATCGCTTCAATGAGAGGGGAACGTGCAAGGTGGAATTTGAAGTTTGCAGTTTAGATAGGGATGAGATTGCGATTTTTAGTTGGGTGGCTTGCACGGTTTGCTGGGTATAATGACAAAGGAAATGAGGATTGACGTGCTGTCGATTTTACGGTTGGTTGACTAAAATTATTTTTCGACGCAGTTAGGATTTTGGATATACTGTGGCTCACGAAAGTATTCGAACGCTTACATATGCAAACTTGAATTCCCTATTTGGTTTTCTCCACACATAATTTTGACCATCTGAGCCAAAAATGTTAAACTTTGACTCGTTCGGAAAGATAACTTTGTTCCAAAAAAAATTATCTTTATTAATATAGGTTTTTGTAAAAGTCAATCCTTTTTTATGATTCACCGCATTAATATATGGCTTCTTTCGCGGTATTCTGCCATGAAAATCATTGTTTCGTAAGATTCGTCGACGTAATTCCGGGTGAACTTCTTTATGAAACATATCAGCTACCATACTTGCGAATTAAGGAGCGGATGTAGTAGGATTTTTTTTAATTCGCGAATGATAACTTTCTTCTCTCTTCCAGTCAATTTCTTTGGTCGACCTGATCGAGCTTTGTTTGCAGGTGTTCCCTCATTCTTTGACTTTTTTATGATATAATGTATTGTGGTCTTACTTCTGTTTACAATTCCGGCAATCTCGTTATATGATTTGCCGTTCTCATGTAATCGGAATATTATTCCTCTTTTACACTTTTTTGTTTCAGACTTTTTGGTATTCATTTTAAATACTATTGTGCACACTTTTACGTTACTGTTACTGAAACGATATCCTAACATCAAGTGAACGTACCAATATTTTCATTTAGCAATGATATATACATTCGGTACAAAGGAAGATGAAAAACTATCAACAGTGTGACAGCGTTCGAATACTTTTGTGAGACACTGTATGTAGAATACGTATATCCAAAAAGAATGTATGAATACATGAGATGCGTTGGAGTATGGATATATTTGAATATAGGCAGTGCAAGTCCATTTGTCTAAACTCATCGAAGGACAAGTAATTCATATAACTGAAGTCAATGGAAATTTCAACATTTCAAAATTTCGTTCCTATAAATAAAATGCAAATAAACTGAATTCTACTGCATACAAGAGTTACACTACAGTTTACATCGTTAGAAATAAAAAGAAATTTGGAAACGTCTCGGGAAATTACATAATTAAAAATTTCGAAACATGTGACTGCGCTATGTACCTGTCCTTAGAAATAAGAGGAAACTAAACATATTTAGCATTGCACGTTGGGGGATCGTCATTGCTTGAAGAAGTTTACCTACTTTTAATTTATGAATTTATAATTCGCAAACGTAATAATGCTTTATAATTGTCTTAATCTTTCCGATGATCAGTCTGAGAGTAAAAAGTCTAAAAAAAGATTTGAGCAACTTTGCGCGTTATCCGAAGAAATTTCTAGGCTACCAAATGAAATACACATATATTGCAAGATCAACGAGATACGGATCTATAAAATAATCCGCGCCAATAAATGAGAATCGCGTATAATGGGCATAGAATTACATTAAGAAAGGAATATAATAAAAATAACAATGTGAAAAGCTAAATGGTTATCCGTACCACGCTAGAAATGGAATAAGCTTTCAAAACGGTGGAAACGAGGATAGTGACCTGACTCGCCACGTCCGGAGGCTTAATTGAACCGAATGCGAATCAAATTTGCGTTTAAGATGTGTATTCAACGTAAGAACAGGATACCTATCGTGAGTATGAAGTTGCTGTATAAGGCATCGTTCTCGATATTAATGATGGCAACGCATCGCCGGTAATGAACACATGCATAACCTGTCCCGCCCACGTGCGTAGTTCGCTTTATACTTTATACGCATACAACGACATTATCTGTACAGTGCTGTATCAAGGGTTCGCCTAACTTTCCAGGAAATTGGACTATTAACCTCATCTTAATAATTAAGGCATTATCTCAAGTTCGTCTTGTTAGCAGATATGCACGCGCACCAGTTCGCATTAACAATCTTTTCAACTGCTTAAGATTCTTCTTCGAATAAAAGATTAGCGAAATGGATCTTTTAATTACGGAATTATAATATAAAAATAGTATCTCGTTTAATACATTTAATCTTAAATACGAAGCTAATAATAAAAGTTTGGTATAAAAATTGCAAATTACCAGCTATTCATATTCTCCATTTTCCTCGCCATTATATGATTCTCCGTCCTTTTTTCATCAGCTATCGTTTAGACGAGAAGAGCAACCGTAAAGGCACTCTTATCGCCAACATCGTATCGTAATTATAAGACGAATCAAATAAAATAGCTGATTCGACGCTAACATACCTTTCTCTCAAAGCTTTCTGCGCCAACATGTCTCGTAAAAAAGATATAACGTTCGATTCAAAGGGGCGACAAGAAAAATGCCCCGAGCAACAAACGTTGCTGCACTATCACTATCATCGTTGAGAAACGATCTTTCCCTCTACTAATATTGCCATTCCACCTTTATTGTTTCCTCCCATTCGGAGATAAAGTTTTCGAAGATAAATTGTTGCACGTTAGACGTTCGAATCGAATCGTTCTTAGGTATGCCCTCTAACCCGAAATTAAGGAATCGAATATTCCTCTCATCGCATTACTTAATCGATTCTAAAGTGAACGCGTGACAAACATTCTTCATACCCTATTACTTAGATCAATCAGATTTTTGTTCGAACGTATGTACAACGATTACACTAACATACATTTCCATTGGTGATACAAATATTTACGCTCAAATACGGAACATGTTTGAAAGATCATTGGTAATGTATGATTTAATTCTCAGTATCATTGAAATTCCAAGATTAAATTTAATGCAGGAGCTGCAAATATCAAACTTCATAAAAGCTTCACTGCAACTCTAGATTATAAAACTGAATATCAGATTAAATTACGTATGCTGTAATTTAATATGTACGTCGTCCTTGTTCGGAACGCACTTAAATAGCTTGTTTTCTATTTTAACACGAATAAATATGACTAACTAAGTAATTTCAACATGTTACGATTTTTCACATTCGTGTGGTAAGCGTCTCGTTTAACGGCTCGAAAATCTCGCGACGTCGTTACTTGTTAACCTTTAATAACCATCTTGTAAGCAGATATGCTATTATATTAAATATCATAGATGATATTCTGGCATCGTGTCCAATGCCTTAATCATGCTCGTTGCCATTCGTATTCCGGCAGCGAAACGGCAAAAAACATATCGTTATGTTCGCCGATTACCGATATTAAGCTATATAAAGTACGTAGTAAATAGTACAATTTACAACCACGAGATTCCAATACCTGTGTTACGCTATAGGTACTAAAAAGTTATTAAAGTAATTACATAATGCAAATCCAATATTATATCGAAATAAAAGAAGAAGAAGCAAAGATCAGATGAAAAAGGGAAAAAACGAAATGTATAAAAAATAAAGATTGGCGAAAATTATGATATGAAGGAAAAATAATTCAGCAATAATTAAGAACTTTGGGATAACGCGAATTAAGAACTTTGGGATAAAGTGAATTAAGAACTTCAACTAGTCGCAAGAAATCGTACTGCTGCATTTATTTTCGCTCGACTAGTTCATAGATTTTCATTACAAACTCGTATACTAGCTCAATACGCCTTTATATTCGATTTCAGTGGAGAAGCACGGTAGAAGATTCAAACGTAATTTTCACTCCATGCAATGGAGATCTCGTAAACATGACAGACTGAGGTATACTCCAGATTGCAGCGTCCTTGGGCGCCACGGAAACTTCGCATACCTTACGTTCCATCCAATGCTCCATCTTCCCTTGAATGACGCTTAACGAAGCTGAATAGCTTATGGCTAGCAATATACACCGGTGGACGATCCAATCGTTGCGGAAAAAGATCAACGTGTTAATCGCCTTCGACGAGGACACAGGACTTTCTATCGACTATCAATTGTTCGATCGTGCGATAAAGCTAAGGATCCACTGAAGATTTAAACTATGCTGCATATAAAAATACTATTTGCTTCGATATATAGATATATAATAGCCACTGTATATAGTAGCAGGTAAAAGAAAGTTTAAAGTTGCTAAATAATTTATTTATGTACATGCACGTATTGATAACTTTTGCATTAGATATTTTTCACCATGTTACTGACACACGTATTCCGGAGTATATCTTGTAATTTTTCACTATCCTTGCCAAATAAAAGACTCGTCCAGAAAATATTACCTGTTTATGTATAGAAGCCATATAAAACGATGGAATGTACTTATGGAAAGTCACCTAGTTTCATTTATATATAAGTCATATCAAATTTTGTGCTTAAATGTTTAATATTATCGTTGTATCACACGTTTAAAATGGCGATGCGAATTGAAAATCCTGCCGGTGACGCTTTTACGCTTTTCGAACGCTGAAAACACTCTTCCAAAAGGAATTCATCACCGAGTTACAGCAGCTTACGGTAATAAAGTTATAGGTGAATCATTGGTGATGGTAAGCATTCAGGGCAAATGATAGACGCATCAAATGAGCCAAATTACAATTTTTTTGTAAAACATACTGTTACGTCCGGTGTCTCTTTACGGTCGACGTGTCCACCAACTGTGCACATAGAAAGCGGGTTGCAATCGTGAGTGGTGGTCTTACCACCGAGTAAGAGTTTTCCTTTGCGTCAGCATCGTCACCGGACTTCACTCTCGATTTCGCCCTACAAATCAGTCAACATATCTTCACTGGATGTACGACTAAAGATCAGTCAACATCTCTTTACCAGGTTTACACCCGTCAATCATTCACTACTTCATTTATACCTTACGCACCAGCGTAACTATCTTCTCTACAAAGTTGTTGGAAATATATATTATCGTTGAACTGTTAATCAAGCATTCTACTCATTAAACCACCTCTATTATCCTAATCGAAATAGAGGATCGATCTGTTCTAGTTGTAACGGGAATTTACGACTCCCGTTGACGCGCTTCCTCGCGATCGCGTCTTTCCGCGACTGGTCGAATAAACACATACAGAGTTGTTTCGTCGATTATGTTTCACAAGAAACGATGATTTAAAGAATTGCGTAAGACGATGGTTACGTAAACTGGCAACGGAAGTGTATGACGAAGATATACAAAAACGTATAACGTGACGATAAGTATCCAAATAGTGGTTATATTGAAAAATAACTTAGTATATATACTAAAGTCACAGATAAAGAAAACTTTTTAAAATATATTTGTATCGTTGTTATTTCAAAACGGATGCTACTTTCTGGACGACCCTCGTACAGTTCCTCATACAGTTTGTTTACTATCGTATTTACGGAATCGTTTCCAACAAAACCTAAGCTAACTCATTTCAAAATATTGTTTCAGTACTCTCAGGATGCATAATGCGCATATCAGGGAAAAGTATCGTCGCGCTGTTTCCCTTCGCTTTTCGCGCGTCCTTCGGAGGACGTAATCCGTTTCCAATTTCAAAAAATCATTGTCTCCTTCTTCCGCGGTGATCGCGTGCCTGTGGCCGTAAAGGAAATTCAATCGGTGGAAATTATACACTTCGGATTGCGTTAGATCGATACCGCTATGAGCAATGATAAACGGAGCATCGCTGTTTTTAATCGAATTTCTATTTATGTTATTGCGGTTTGGCAGCTTTGCTGTAATATGGATAGAGGCTTGTTCTATTATAAATTATTTTGTATTGGATTTTATAAAAGTTTGTTTGTGCTATTTGTTAGATGGTTGAATAGTGATCAGTCTGTGAGAGTTACGAGTTTATTTGAGATACGTACTTTGCCCAACCTGTGATAGTCACGAATTGTCTTACTGTTACATGGACAAATTACTTCATAAATTTCGCACGTTTTTTGTCACATCTTTGTAGTATTATGAAAACATAAACATCATTTTTTATGTACTTTTAAATAATAGAAAAAGATAGGTATATTTTCTGAATGAAGAAAAAACAAAACGATATTGCCAGTACATTATGAATGATTTAAAAACAGATGGGAATGAAAAGTGGATCAGAAAAGAAACATAATAATGTCGCAAAAATCGCCATATAGAATTATACATCTTTCATGCTTCAAGATATACAGCACAAAGCTAAATGTGTAATTTTATCGTAATTAAGATTATATTAGAATCTTTTTTTTTATTTTAATAAAATAATATGAACCAGTACCTACCCCGATCAGCATCACAAACGATCCTAGTAAGTGCTTCGAGATAAATTCAGAAGTACGTTCAACTGCATCGTTCAATTCATCCTTGTAACACGTTACACGATGTCGATTTATCGAGTACCACTACCGTCTTGATCTTCCATTGAACACCGAACGAATCATAATATCTCGAGCAGTTTGCAACTACTTTCTCTGTTGTGTCGAACAAGCTTGATAGCGCGTGACGAAATAATTATCGGCGATAGACACGATTGCTTAACGCTTCCTTAACATGTTAATACAGTCATTAAGCAGATTGATCATGGAATAACGAGGGAAGGAAAACGGTGCATTATATACTTATTACGAGAAGCAAGAAGAAAAGAAAACTTGTAAACATAGTTAACTTTCAATTACTCGACCGCTTACGCAATAGTTGTTTGAACGTTTAACGTCCTCCACGTCGCGACGCGTCGTAAGAATCGATTGTTGTCACGCGACCAATTTATGCCAGCCTTTCAATCATCCTGTCACTGCACACGATCGATGGTTGTTATCATCGGTTAAGCGACAATCGATCGGAAACCAGTTAAATGAATCTCCCTATGGTGAGTGATGGGTATCGTAGATAACTTTAACGTCGTCGGTTTTTGCTTTAACTCCTTCACTCTCGTTCTGGATTGTACTAATAAATTTTACTTGCAGTATTCATTAATATTTATTGCTTTCACGAGAATCTAATATTATTCAGATGCATTTTATTTTGTAACATGCAATATATTAATCTGAAAATAAAATGTGTAGCTATTCATATTTACGTTCAATACCTTATTTAGTATATCCATCAAGTATAGTTTTTCTAGTTTATTTTTAATGCATCTGTATTCAAAGTGCATATCTGTGCACTTAATAAGAATAATCAGCGTTCGCTGCTACTGAATATTAAATAATTTTTTGTAATCGCTATAGCTAGATTATAACAGATTTTTATGTATTTATGGTAAATTTGAAGATGCAAAGATACACAGGATGCACATAATCTGCAAAACTATTAATCTTTTACGTAGTATATAAAAGTATGAATCTTTACGTACATTCCATTTCTTCGGCGGTGTTCACAAAAAAGCGCAAAGATCTTCCAACAAGTTCTTTCTGTAGGTAACGAATCTTCGGGAGAATTGTTCGTTCATTTTGTTTCAATAAACCAGTCGTAAAAGTACACCGCAACATGCTTCATTTGCCGGCACTATAACTCTAATCACCGTTAAATTAACTAGCATTCAACGAATTGCTCTCTCACGTTTTTCCTTCTCGTGAAACAATCACGCAACACTTCGTTCTTCCCTCGAGAGCTCACAGTTCCGTCAACGATCAGCTGCAGATCCTATGTAAATTCCTACTTTAATGGGTATCGTTCGATCGTCTCGAGACAAGGAGAAACTTGTATAATAGAGAAAAGCTTGTATAATAAATCGAAATCAGTGTTTACAGTTGTTATATTCTAATCATCCATAACCGACGAATTATTTAAGTATTCTCATTTCTCGTACTGAAAGCATTGAATTATTCAGACAACTAATACAGGTACATATCATTATCTGTATCTTATGAAGTTTAGCTGGCTCATGCATATATATTTCATTCAAAGTACCTAAAATTATTATTTATTGTATCATAATTACCGCTATCTTCAAAATTGCTGATATTTTCTCCGTCATTCTGTGTCAATCGTTGTACTATTTCGCATTATTATCTTACTTGTTCTTTTATTATATGCATACATTGAACTTGAAAATTTTCATTAACGAGTATATAAAAATTACCCAGACAGAATCTTCAACAGCAATTATTATCGACATCAAAATTTTTGCACATTTTCAGCTTCCCTTACTGCGCTTGAAACTATCGAAACTAATACATGCTTCGTATTTATAATATTACGGACGAATTTCAATATTTTGGGTCTTAATTCTCTCTGTACTAACTCATTACATAGTTATATTAAACACGCGTTCGTAGAAAGTATTTTAAACGAAAGAAAAAGGTAGAAAAAAGTGAAACACCGAAGAAGAAACAATCTCATTAGTTTCAACAAAGAAGATATCATAAGTAACAGTTCACCGTATGGATTCAACACTTGGTCTAAGCAGAGATTAATAAACCAAAGCTGGATTTCATCATCGAACGTCTCTCTGAATCCGACTGGCAGCCGACGCCTCGGCATCCATTCTACCGAGATTCTATTTAGAATTTAGACAGCATGGGAACGTTTCTGAATCATCGTCGATCGATGCCCTCGGATATAACATCGTCCCTCCAGCGCTTTGTGCATCTCCGTCACGTTCGAACGGTGCCAATGCACAATCAATCGCCGGTATTCGCGTAATTGATACCCATCCACCGTGTAACAAACGACGCTCGCTACGGGATTCGAAAGCATCTTCACGACTAGCCTGATCGTGGATCATTCTTCGAGCTTCGAGATAGACACGCTTCCCTCTCCTCGGTTCTGCATTTTCACAGATAAACACGTTGACTGCCACGTTGAATTTTATATTTTGTCCTGGAAGTCGTAACAGATTGAAATACATTACCCAATAACTATTTTTATGCATATTCGTATTTTTGAGAATATTATTAGAAACGTAGAACCCAGGTAGAAAATCGTTTTACCTGTAAGGTATTATAGGATACACTTCATATTTTTTTTTATTATGTGTATTCTGAACAATCTTGTACCTTTAAATTTCCTATGAATGCATAAAAATCCGCGGTCCAACAACATGTCATAACACTTAATTTTCGTTCAGTGATTTAAAACAATCAGTTCTCTAAATAATCCTGTCTAGATAACTTCATATAGATATCCATAGGTATTTGTGTCACAAAGATTACCATCAACAGCTTCACGAAAGTATTATAACTGTTATTTTTAAAGAAAACAAGAAATAAAATAAAATTTACAAGCCTCGTTGCAATACAAGAAATAATAATAAACAAAACGACACACAATTCTCACATCGAGGATTCTAATAATTTTGCCCTCAAGTACCTACGTGATGCACCTTGGTATGTTACCAACGAAACAATACATCGCGACCTCAAGATACCCACAGTCAAAGAAGAAATATCAAAATTCAGCGATAGTTATTAGCATAAGAATTAACAACCACCAAAACCCTCTAGTTACTCAACTACTTGACACGTCGGTTCAGATCCGCAGGCTAAAAAGACAATATCCTTTAGAATTAAACGCTAGATTCGATTAGAATCAAACACACTTTATACTTTTAATCATGTCATAGTACCACGCAAGAAAAACTTACTTAAAATTCTCAAGAGAATTGATTGTAAGACGCTCCCAAATAAAATAAAAAAAATAAAAAATAAAAATGTTCCTACGATTGGCTATGCGCAAGAGGGTTGTAAACGACCGTGTGTTGATTAAAATAAGGTCGTATGAAAAGCAGCCCGTTCGATGAGCTAATGAATAACGGACGAATTAATTATCAGGTGTTCATCTATTGGCAAAGGTGACACAACATTAATCGGCAACATCGATCAATACAATTCTTTTTCGCAACTGATAGAACAGCCGATGCCTGTAGTCGGATAATAAAACCACGGGGGGATGCTTACGTTGATTCGTCCTGGTAGAAAATCGTTAATTAACGCATATGAACGTAGTCATGTTGGGTGGTCTGCTTGAAATACAAGCGTGCACGTCGCTCGTTTATATCGGGTATATTAATACGTCGCTAATTACCCGACAGTAGCTTCGACGAAGGCAGCAACGCAACAGCTGTGCTGTTGTTGCCGTTGCTGGCGTCCTATGACGTCGGTTGTTCGCGACTAGCCAAGGGTAAGGTACAATAACGCGAGAAATACCGACGGCGATAATCAACCGATTCGCCGGCCAATCAGCATAAGTCAATTTTTTACGAGTAAACTGGATACCTGGAGGTGGAGGACGCGCGACTCCTCTTCAGGAGTGATAGGCAATCAATGGTCCATGTAAACTGGACGACGGTAACGACGATGCATCGCCGAGAAACTGTTTTTTCCAATAACGACTCTCTATTTTCTTGTTTAATCTTTCTATTTCTGTTACTTTATTCTGTTTAACACTTTAACGACGGCGAACACCAGTTAAAGGATTCAGAATCATAGTGGTGTAAGTCTATCCATTAGTTTTTATAGTTTAGTTTTATAGCTACATTTTGTAAAATAGTATTCTGCGCTCCATTTTAGTGTGAAAGATAAAAATACTTGAAATTATCATTAAATATGTGTAATTTTCTAGAAATCCAAAAATTCTATAATACGACTACGGACTTTAACTTAATGTGAAATATAATCGTTCAATAGTGATCAAACCAAACTAATATATTTATTATTTTCGAAATATATCCTACATGCTACAAAATGTTCTATAATAAAAATAATCTAATTAGTAAATATAATTGCGCCATATAAGAATATATTTACGTCTCAACATCTAGAAAGTAAAAGGAAGAGTCACTATCTCTCGCGTGCAGTGCTGCGATGCAGTATAATACACATATTACGCAGTATAATAAACATTACGTTCATAATATTATCCTAAAACACAAACTTGTCCGCTTTCCTCTTTTCACCGTCATTCACGTTCGACTTGTGCATTTCTCACACTTATGACCCGCCACTGTCTGCTTTTTGCGCAGTCCCCCTATTTTTTTGTCTCATTCGCATCGTCGCTTTTAACCCTCCATTTTATGGTCTTCCCCGTTTTTCCTCTACCGTTGTCGTGCAATCGAATCTAATGATCTTGAAGCATAAAACGAGTCGAGCGTGAAACGGTAGAATATAATCCACGGTGATGACGAGGGACGGTCTTGTCGTCGGGGTAACTCTGAATTTTGTTCTATTAAATCAAATACTTAAAATGCACTAGATTTGGATAGAGTATTTCGTTAGAATCATATTGTAAAATGTTTTTCTAACTATATCGTTCTTTTTTTGGGACTCGATATTTAAAGAAGTTTCTCCTGGAAAGATGGGAGTTCAGATGCATACGCAGGACTATGCAAAGTCCTGGTGCTACTTGAGCAAAGCTTAAGAAGAATTAGTTATCTTCTCTTAAGAAAAATTAATATTTTTTAAATGCATATTAACAAATTTTGAACGTAATTTATTGTAAAATAAACTTCACTTCATATTTACGTGAATTTATTTCATTTTATCTCCAAATCTCCTCCCTACTCTTCTACGAAAAAGTCCGAGGTAATAGTTCCAAGCCACAGGAAATCTAAATCGGTGATTACTTTAAAACTGTGATTGAAAATGATTTTTGCTTTCTCCTAGGAAAATGAGTAACGAATTTGGAAGCTGCTGTGAATCGATGGATCTTTCAGTGAAAATCTACGTGCAAGGAAGCAATTGGTGCGACGATGACTCGGCCTTGCACCCGATCGAATGGTAACGATGATAATGACGACATTGTCCGAAGTCGGTGTGCTCGATGGAATACAAAACACTCGCTGACAACATGATTTGGGCTGGATGGCGCCTTCATTCAGTACCACATATGGCCAATGACAATGGAGACACGCACGAGGTATGAAACATAATGTAGTACGCTTTATTAATAGAACGTATGTTGTCTACGTACATTGTCATATTCGATAATTTATTCATGATATACTATATGAATATTTTATACTTGCTTAAATGTAGAATATTTATTCTCCAATACATTAAACCTTATACGTCAAGCCGAACTCGACAATTGTATTTCGTTTCATTTCATCGCTTTTAGCATATCAGCATACACTTTCGCTTGTAAGAATTCAAATACTCTGGCCGACTGTATTAACGATACCTATGTGAACTTTAACAATACGTACAAATTAATGAAAAATTCATAATTAGATGCAGCACTTGTTACTTTCTTATGGAATTAGTAGACTATAAATACTAAATGATAAAGAAGATTAATAAAAAATTGTGTATTAGAAAACGTAGTAACAACATATTTTATTTACTATTATATAAGTCGGAGATGAAAGGACATCGGGGCCTTCTTTTGGAATTTTTGGGAAGATCCCCAATACTTTAGTCTAGACTATTTATCATAGCTGTACTTAGATAATAAAACTTAGAAGTAGTTGTTTATGATTCAATCCGATTATGTTTGCCCGAGATTTTTTCGGTGGGGTTGGGCTCGAGGTGACCCAACTGGTCATTGAACGTAGCCACGGTCACGGGATGGACGTTTTTACCTAACAGAGAGGTATCAATGTTATGGGACACGTTGTGTTGGTAATCAAACTCCAGGCGAAGACAATGTCGGCGCTACGCGGAACTACCTAGCAGTGACGATTAGAGTTTTCCGGAGATCCTCCATCAATACACACAAACGAACGCGATCGTGGGGTGTTACGTCTGGCGACTCTCTACATAGATCAGGCCACATACCGCGGGCAAGATGGCAACCAGACGTCTGCACATCCTCAATGCGTACCCTCAATATTCTCAAGGACCCTTCATAAATCTTAGGAATTTTCTAGTTAAGATCCTTCGGACCAAACAAATATCTCTTTACTACATTGTTTTCTAAAGCTTATCGTCTACCGCGGGTTGACACGGGAAAGTTGGATTTTTTCACGTACGATGCTCCCCGCTAGCAACTTTCTCTCAAGGGTGGCTAGCATCCTTCTTCAATCAGCAACATAGGAATTAACCAATTAACAGCAATGTCCATTTCTCTCACTTTCCGAACGAAGGCTTTCCTCGACGAATCCGATGATCTCGTATCCTTAGACACTCCCCATCATAATTTTTCTCTGCAGCATCATCGTGACGGAAAGTCACTCTCCTACGATCTCATCAACGAGTTACATAGCGTCTTTACGATCAGTGAATGCTCCACGTTTTATCAAAGAGTTCGACTTAGACTGGAAGAAAGTACATTTGCTACCCCGTTGACCGCGGATTCGTTATCGAACCTAAGACCATTGTTATTAGCATCTCGAATGTCCAATCACCGCGATTATTTGTCAATTCTGTAACACCCATACTGGTATCAATAAGCATTATCTCTATTGTATAACAACGATGGCTAATTCAAGTGAAGATTCGTTACACTCCCCTAACCCTAATAATAACCCGACATATATATATATATATATATATATATGTCGTATATGTTATATATATATTAACAGGTACACTACATTCTTAAATTGTTATATTTATATTATATTAACGTCGGAGTTTTCCTACCAACTTAGTATTTAAGATTGATCTGAAAAATACATAACGTCTTCTCTACAAAACCATCTGAAGAAATCTGTTCCTATTACTAGTAGTTAACGAACTGTAATTTTTCTCTTAAAGAAAAGAAATTCGGTCCTGATGAGGTCAAATGCGCACCTTCAAGAACGTCCTCTTCATCAAAATTAAATACGTGTCTTTCTATTGTCTACGCCTACTACTTATTCTTTCAAATTTACTCAACTCGGTAGACGTATAATAGTTTCTCGTTTAGCGCAATTTGTATTATCCTTTTCGCACAAATTTTCAGCCAATTACGCATGCCATCGACGAAACGCCAAGGAGAAGTGTAGGAAGAGGAAAACGCGCAGGGCGCGCGTCGCGCCACTTATTGGATCGAATGAAACCTGCTTCGGCCTGAAGGGCGTAGCGTATGCATTATTCAAATAGCGGTACCAGCTATCCAACACCTCGCTAATAACACCGGGCCCATTTTTCTCCTGGACGGCTAAGTATCCGCCGCTCGAAGCGCATCGACGTACTTTAAACGTCCGTGTTGGAATGTCAAGGGAGGTCGTAGACGCGTGGTTGAACGATAATAAAGCACCGTGGCTGAAAAAGGACGGACAGACAGTTTTTGCATAAAAGTACGCCGACTCTTGGCTCCCAAGACTGTTCACACCATGTACACCACGTCCTCAAAAGTAGGTAGATACTTGTTCATTTTAGATAGATCGTAATTTAATAGCAAAATTAGAAATAGAAAGAGCTAGGTCGATTTTTTCTAACACTTTATTTGGGTTATCGTTGAATATTATGACGCAGAATTTCTTTTAAAATTTCTTTTTTAAAATTTACTATGCAGTAAAAAGATTTTCAATTTGCAATACCGATTAGTTTGGTCAGATTAAAATCATGCCATTTAGACTAAATCATGTTTGTAGTAATAATGATTTATATGTACCTATTTAATATTTAATATTTTCATATTTACAAGCATTTCTGACATTACAATCTTAATTTTATCCAAAAGTAATTAACTTATATTGTAACTCTTCCTAACAAGTAGTAAAACCCAGCAAGTAGTAAAACCCTATAATAAGGTCTCCTTTTTAGAACCATACGAATCATCCACAAAAATATTTCATCAAACCTAAGTCTACCTAAAATATACATTCAATAGTAAAAAAAAAAGGAAGGGAAGCAATAAAATCTACACGTTATCTGTAGTTGTATTCCTCATTGTCAAACCAATGGATCTTTTCGCATTTAAAAATCTGTATACAAAAATACACAGAATACACATACGCGATTATTATGATTATTTTAGTAAAATTTAAAACCAGTCTGGAACTAATAAAATTTACAAAACATTTCATACAAACATACGTTTAGTAAAAAATTAGTATACAGCATGAATAGCCATCTTTAACATATAATAAGTCTTAAAAATGATCCTACTGATTATGGAGCTTTATCGATACATAGATAATTAAAATACACACTTTCATTGAATATTTCGTAGCTCCTGCACAGATTTTCAAATTTGTTTTAAATACCGATAATGATTCGTGATAATTGATTCTCACTAAAATGCTAATGGTATTTAAAAATATTTCGTAGAAGACACATGATATGCTCCCAAAAGGTTTCTACAACTGTTCGAATACTTTCATGAGTATCTGCATACAAATCAAAGTAAACACTTAACAAAATTCCAATCCTCGTAAAGCATAAAGATTGGTTTTAGTAAAACAATGCTCGTGCAATGTTTAATCGCTACTTTACGCTTTAAGAAGCTCTTCGATTTGTCCCAGCGAAACGATCGATCATTCAACGGTAACTCGTTGTTTCGCAATCGATGTAGATAATCGTGGGTGTAATTACGCCGATTGAACAGCGTTTCTCGAGTTACTTTCACACCGAGAGGGTATTCTATCGGCGACCCATCGCCGGAGTATCACGCATCGAGCGACGTCGGCTATTCCGCTCACGTCTCTCATTGCACCACGTATGAATGATAAATTCTTTGATCCTATAAACTATTAATTACAACGACTTCAGACCGTCTCGATAGTCGGAAGCTGTGATACGCGTTCCCTGTTTAGCCTGCGGACTGCGTAGCCGTTTCTCATTGAAGACGAAGAAAACACGTAGATTGCGTTTAAAATTGTCTTGCTTCGAACAACAGAGCCGTCGTTTATGCCAACGTATTTTGAGCAATGATTGCTAATCATTAATATGTTAATTTAATCCGAATGTTGTTAAATACCAGGTAAATGTACATTGATAATTATGAGAGGTACATCAACATATTCGATGTAGGAGGTTTTGCTACGATTCCTACCTTCTGTTTACTTGGTTTCCCTTAAGAAATGACTAGAATGCACGTTAGATTGTTAGAAATACTAAAGAAGAAATATACTTTAGATAATATATCGCATCATCACTAAAGGACCTGTCCTCTTGGATACATGCGTCGACTTCGCATTGAACGTATTAAAATATAAATGAAAATAGTTTTGATATAAAATCAGTTAGCAGCATATTAAGTTTTCAAATTGCTCTTCTATTATATAAAAGACACATAGAAATATTGCTTATCATATTTTTAATCTTTGGTTTTCAGGTACAACAATTTTTGCGAATCTCGTACAAAACAGAAGAAGCAACTAATTTCTCGTTCAACGAATTCAACGAGCCTCCATGACTCAACCGCAACTTTCTCTTGATTATCAAAAAGCAACTCGTACCGTCAATCTCCGCTCATCTCGCGGAACGCAACGCGTCAGGGGTCATCGTTGATTGATCTCACAGCCGGCCAAGGAAGAAGCTCTATCCTCCGTGCAAAATAGTGGAATCCGACTTTTCCAGCTAACAGGAGTGCCACGATCTTGACTAAGGAATCACGTGGATTCTAACGAAAGAACCGTGCGCGAATTCCTCCGGCAGATTGGCATCGAGCAGGAATCGAGCAGGGCTGGCTCACTCGGTGAATGAGTTCACCTCGACTTCCTCGGCGTTTAGGCTGCAGGCGCTATAGGTGGTCCACGACCGACACGTAGTGCGCTATCTCGGCTGAACTGGTGCAAGTTCATTCACCCACGGTTCACACCTCACTGGACACAATACCGAGGATACCAACTGGCTTCTGAGTACGCTACGCTTCTGTTCTATCTAGATTATCTTTTTCGTCGCAGTTAATTCGATGGTCGGTGAAAAGATGTAATGGTCATGCCATTGTCATGGTGTAATGTCACCGCCTGGTGACATGGCGGTGGATCGCATATTTCGATCATTTTGTGCATAAATAGTATAATGTTTAGTATAATTCAATATAATATAAATTTGTTTAAATTTAATTTTTACATAATATAAGTATTTAATATAATATTAAATATGTCTTCTTATATTCAGATATAGTGAATGTATCTAACAATAAGCACAGAATAACTAGAAATTGTACTTTATTCTTGAATATAATTAAGAGACATACGCAGATGTGATTGTTTTATGAAACTTACGTGAAATTTACAATCATACATGCTTCTTAGACTTGAATTTATTAATCACAACATTATTATTAAAAAATAGACAAAAATTATTTCGTTCTAGTAACACTTATTTTGAGTGAGATTATCTTTGAATTCTATAATTGTTTTACGATAAAAGTTTCTTTTATGCATTTACATTTTCTCTTCTTTTTCGACAGAGTATCATGCCAGCTAATGATCTTACCACTGCTAAATTATCAGTTGCTCTTCAAAAAGTTTTAATTGAAAAGCTAAATTGGCTGTAAATTTGCGTTGTTTAAGATTTCTCTGGCTATATACTTATCATACGAAGATGCAATTAAGTTATTAATCTATTCTTAATTACCGGTTATACGTTCACTTCGAGTATTTTCCTTAATCGAATCGATGAGAACATTCTGTCAAACATTTTCGTTAATTATGAGTTTTAAAAGATCTTTTCATTAGTTTAATGTTTCGTTAATACGTGTTATTTGGTACGTACATGAATTAAATAAACTGATTGGGGCCTCCATGTCGGTAGCAATTTAAGATTGATGACGTTTTATTGAAATCATCAGAAAAGAGAAATTTTCTGTTATTAATAATTGATAAAAAGAAACTCTACTCACAGACTAAAAAAAAATTCTAGAAGATTAAATAATTTACGAATAAAAGAATTAAAAGGACTAAAGTCGCTCTCAGATACGAAACGTAAAATCTGAAAATCATCAAACCTATTCAAGAAACTTTATCGTCAACATTCTCAAGTTAAACTTAATGCTTCTTCGCAATAATCCTCACCTCGTTCACCTGGTTAAACTTGGCTCCTATACAAAATTGCGAAAATCGAGTATTTCAAAGGCTCGTCTTAGCTCGTCACGCCGAGACGTTTCTAGAGCTCGTGCAGCCCCACTCCGGAAATTTCCAGACCAGTCGATTGCACTCTGACTTACATAATCGTAAATTGGCTCCGTGAAACAACGAGGCAACCGGGTCGTTCGCTCGATTCCAGATTTACCCCGGTACAGATAAACAGGTGTAAAATTTTATTGCGTCCGTATATATACAAGCCAGGTTCCGAGGCTGGGTCCGTATTAAATTCAACGCGAGAACTTGTTACGGTGCAGTCGACTCGAAGGTGGGCATTATTAACGACACGCTTCGTAACTCTGTTTAAAGCGGCAATAGCCTTCGCGTTTCGCGTTTCGCGTCTCCCTGGTCATTCCGAACGGATCTACCATCGTGGTTGTACGCACTACGCAGCGCAAGGTGCGAAAGGTTTCAACATTTTCTAATGAATGATTATCACGAATCGGTTCGAGACTAGCCGTCCGTAATCCCTGGTTATCGGGCCGAAGTTATCGACTAACAAGTTGTACCCCATAGGAACATAGTAATCCCCATTCCGGTAGAGATAAGAGCACCTAGCCACGGCACGAGTAACGCTATACTCATAGCAAACGTTGCCCTATCTCACCCCTGCATAGCGTTGTACTCGAGTCGATCGCGGATCCGAACTAATTTCTTTTAGCGCTCGTTATACCCGCTCTTGTTGCTTGTTTCGCGTCTCGAAAGAACGACTGTATCGAGATTGGATGTCTCGACGTTTCGTACAGGCTCATTTAGTTGCAAGCTCTTACGGCGATTGATTGGTAGTGATGAAAATTATGGAAGGGCGGTGGATGATATGCGTGTTAATAAACATTTTCTTCTTTTATTACTTTTGTTGCTACGATTGAGGCGCTATTGATCGCAACTAACCGTGCTCGTTGTGTTTCCATGAAGTGCTAATTACAGTAAAGAGTTATAATTTTCTTTATATTTCTCGTGTTATATTTCTTTTAGAAGAGAGAGTTTATTAATGACTATTGCCAATATCAATGGTAACATGTACATTGAGAAGAATATTAATTAAGTGTTCTGTATTAAAACATTATATTCATAATGTTTGACAAATTATTAATATTTAAATTTGTTCCTGAAAAAGAAGTTTGAATTGTTATCTTTTTAAAAAAAAATGTAGAAAACGCGATTAATTTGTAAAATTTCTCTAATAATATCAGTGAAATGGAGGTAAATATAAGAAATATACCTGCATTATACGAAGAAAAATTATTCAAATTACGCTATTCCTTGTCTAGCTTTACTCGCAGCTTTCACTGTTGCTCGCTTCAGGTAGGCAGACATTCGTTCCCGTTTACGATGATACTACGTTGCAGGAAGGAAGTAAGAGAGGCGTACAAAACCGTGCCAAAGCAGAGAAACGTCTAGTACCGAACATTTTCCTAAATTGCGACCGGTGTTCGCCTTCACAATTACTTTCTGCTCACGTTTACAATTATTTAAACGTACATCAAACTACCCTAACATACTACGCCAAACAACAGATAATAACAGTAAAGATAACGATAACTATCGTTTTCCTTTTTAGCATGCAAAATTAAAGAATTAACTAACGTATAATTTCTGCTGAATTGTTATGACTACCATACTGCTGTCTTTATAACTCAATTCTCATACAATTATCTTCTTCATAGCATAGGTTGTCATCGTCTCTACGATACTTGTCTCATCGTTGTAACTTTGATCTCTTTCCGAGTTCAATCAAAGATAGATATAAAATTAAAGAAAAATATACATTGAATGCCATTCATACAGCTTTGTCGTCTGACACGATCGGATAAATAAAGTTCTAATAAAATCTCCTCATCGAACATTACCTTAAATTAACAAATTTAGGTTTTAAGGAAAGTAACCTCTTCCATAATTGTTATTTTTTCATACATTATTTTACATCATGGTACACTTAACAATATTGTATCGCATTTATAACACTATATTAAAAGCAAGTATCACGCGAGATTGTTTATTACACGAAGAAGTCTATCCGGTTGCTCTTCCCGTGCTCTTTAACGTGCTCAAAACTTCCACCACCACTTTCCAACCCTGCATACCAGCCATATTACTTTTAAACACACACACACACATAATTTGACTCTTCTGTACTAGAAAAACGTCCTTAATCCAAACACACGTAATGAAGCAAAATTACAACGTGCCATCGAACGCAATCAACCCAGTACTACCAATTTTTCCAACGCTCTTCGCACGCTATAACTTTGGCCAACATGAAAAAAGATCTTCTTGATAAAGAATTCTCCTAACAAGAAGCTAACAAACACACTTTACATTCCCCGCTACAACCACGAATTACGTTAACAGAATTTTTCCCGAGCAAAGTGGCTAACATTGAAACGTCTCTCGCAAACGAGGCTCGATAAAAGGCCCTCGTTCCAGAGAATGCGTCTTTGATCGACTACTGGTGTATACGTAGTTGTCCAATGGTCACAAAGGCGAGCAAACGTGCTGACCACCAGGAATGCAACGAAAGAAACGCTTTTCACAATTGCATTACATACTACCGGAGAGGGTTTTATCAGCTAGCTGACGAGATGGTCCACCAACGGTGGCAACGATCGAGGTTTTAACCTGTCTCCCTAATGAGCGAGCAGCCATTATGCACGGTCGCGAAAAACGTCACAGAGGTGTCAAACCAAATGTTTGAGAGTGGTTTCCCGGTAAAGGCTCAATGGGGCCCGTCCATCTTTCTGTCATCGCTGGCCTCGTGAATGGCGGGCAGCCGAGCAACGCACGTCTTCTCGCTTGCGTCAGTGTTTGCGCTCGCGTTAATTTGTTTGAGGGACCACGAGCGATTCTCCCGCGTTCAGCGTCGGTCGCTTTGCGTACCCTGCCTTCGAAGATTACGAGTTGTCCACGACTGACCTGCTGCTTGCGAGATTTCTTCGTCGTCTCAGATCGTACAACTCGGACAACTCACCTTCACTTAAATGACAGATCGATTGAATTTTTTACAACAAGACACATGCGTCGTGAAATTTAATGTGTATAGATGGTAACTAGTATGCTGATCGTTTCGTTACGTAGGTGTAGGTAGCATAGTGGAATCATAAAAATACTCAGGAGTTTAGAAATAATCCAAAAGTAAGAAGAGTTAATATTGTGAATTAATACGTATTATTTTATCTAAAGATGGTTACCAGATATTGAAAGAAGTTAACAAGATATTGAAAAAATTGCTGAAGTCTGATAAACTTTAGATTACTACCCAATTGGGAATTAAGCTCTGTTTAAAAATCACGAACTACAGTTACACGCAAAACACATATTTTCGTTTCATTTTTATTTCGAAGGCAAATATAAGAATTTCGTTATCTTTGATGTGTTCTCGTGAAGTCGTTATTACAGGCTGTATGAAAAAATGTCTAACAAAGAGAATGTTCAACAGATCTCCTATCTTCTTTGTGCTCCTATGTAAATAAGGAAATATAGAACACTGTCGGGTAAATGCAATTTTAACCTCTTTTAACCGAACATTATTCGCAGATGTACAAAAGTGTTCCCACCATTTTTCATTTCGTTCCACCAAAAAATGTCCATCAATATTTGATTTCCTTAAGATACAATGCACATTGTTTTGCGTACTTAGCGAATAACCTTCCTTTCAGAAGTGGTTTTATATTCTTTATCAGCTTCGTGGCCTCCTTAGCGGAACAGTACGAAAGAATATAGTCGTAAAATGAAATGTAAAGGTAGATAAGGCAAGTGCTAGATCAACATCTACTTACCAACACTTACGTCACTAGTGTTTCAGGAAGGATGAAAAGAGCGTAAAGATAAAGTAACATTTCATGCTAGAAATAATATTTATTCATATCTTGTGTTAAACATCCTTATATCGAATAAACTATTCAAACAACTATTTACATGTAAGTGACAACAAATAAATTTATGGAAGTAACGTACACCATATAACTTTACACTTTACAGTTATAAATCGTGCATGTTTATCGTGCATTTCAGCTTTAAAGGAGTCGTTAGCATCAAAATATTACATCTTTCAAAAGATAATTGCAAAAACATTCGATTTTTTCACTATTCACAAATTATTTCATTACCGTAATCACATGTCACGGTTTTAAAAAATCCTACAACGCTTTATTCAAATTTTATTCAAATTGATTAACTACTATCTCCTCTTTTCATGATCGCTATAATATATCGTTCATGGATGTTTCATTACACGTTTCGGAAGCTCTCAATTTCAAAATTACATATTAACGTTTACATATCACTAGGATACGAGACATGAATCGAGAGAAACTTCTTATTAGGGATGCTTTACAAGATCGCTGATGATACACACTAGTCGACGAGAACGACAACGATCAACTTAATTAAACAAATTCATCAAACGGCAAGATAGACGCGAACATGCGGTTAAGCTCATAAGTGCACGGACACATTGATAAATTTGTAATAACGTACACGATTTTTATCAGGGTATACAAGTCAATAGCAAATTAATAACTACAAACAGTACTTACTGTCTTCGTATAAAGTCAGCACAAACTATAAATTTAAGTTACTTACTTTAAAAATTAGCAATAGTGTGTACTTTTTACGATTAAATATGCAATTCGTTAATGTACCTACTGATTTTGTAATATGAAAGAATATTTATGTGAGCCATAGTACACAGTAAGCGCTGTACAATCTTAAACTATCTAACAAATGCAGATGTTTCTGAAATATCTTGTAATCTTCGTATACGTGTTCAGATTGGTTTCAAATTTTACTATTATAATCACGATAGTCGTGTCCCGTTACGATGCCAACGAAATTTCAAAAAAGTTTCATGTAATGCACATAATATATTCATAAAAGTATCTTGTACTGCACGTGTAAAATAGAGCCACGCTTACCACGACTGACTTTATGCGAGCATCTTCGAATCACGCGCACGGCCGACACCTTTTTCCGCCTTTCTACATCCTTATCGATATTACCAATGGATTACCTGTGAGAATCGATGCGTGATTAATTATCGCGGGCCATTGATATTTAATGAACCAAACGTGTACGATATATCGAAACGCAACACGTAAGTACTTCTCGATACAGGTAAACCGATGCATCACTAATTGTTCCCATGTAATGAATTTTACCTTTTGTAATTTGTTTAAATGTATTAGATATAGGCTCTCGATGGTGTTAAATTTATCTGTGCTTTATTAATTTCATTGCGGTCAAACGAACGTAATCAGCAAAAGTTAAAACCATCATTGAATCGTGTTTGACTGAGTTTATGCTACTTTTTGCACGATGATATCTTTGGCTCGGTTGGTTTACTTTCTGATGCGGTTTAATCGTTTCCTATCCTATTATCGTTATTGAGTTAGAAAGTAGAGAAAGCTTGTGATCTACTCTAAACGTCAGCAACTTTAATAAACATCGAATACAGGGTACTATTGAGGAAATAGTTGCATAAATCATTCACGATGTTCCTACATTCGTGATTTTACCTGTTGAATCTATGAAAGACCAACGTTGAGTTAATATAACATATCCATTTCAAATTTTCAAACTTTCATATTTTCAAACTTGTTAGTGTGCATTAATATATATTTTTTATTTATTCATATATTTTTTATGCGCTATTTCATTGCTTTGTCGTTAACAAACTAATGCTAGTACCCTGGAGCCAATCGTTTCGAAAGTTTCCTCTGTTTTCGTTCTTAGTACTTTACTATCCTTAGCATTTAGCACCTTGATGCCGAATGAAATTTTTTTTAACGAATGATTCTGATACTGAATACACATTTTTGTTGAAATATTGCATACAAAATTTCGTAATTCGTATGTATGTATTTTTAAAAGATTATCATATATATATATAATCTATATGAATTCTAAATTACGTGAAGTGTATTTGTATAATATAAATTGTATAAAAGGAACACTTCATTTATGTATTTTACTTAGACAAATTCTCTTTGTGATCATCTAAAATTATGATTTCTTTGTAATTTGTTATCAGTTCACTAGACATAGGATTTTAAGCGATACTCTTTAATTGTGCATTATTTATACATATACCACGTTATATTGCTCATACTTTACATTTATATATGATAAGTATCTATATGATAAAAGTCAATAATTGATAAGGGAATTAATTAAAAAAAGTTATTGATAAGATTAAAATTTTATACAATGGTTCATTAAACTCTATCTTTCTGTTTATTTCTTTTCTAAAATTAAAGAAATAAGAATATCAGATAAGATTTCGATAAGATTTTATATACAAACTATGCTTTCCTCAATGAAATGAAATATTTCGATATCTTTCTTTGCAATATTTGAGCTTATTAAGGAACCATAAAATCAACATTTTCCTTGAGTAATACACACTTTGTACGATTGTTTCACGCGGATATCGCTTTATCATATACGTTAACACGCATTCATCAGAATGTTTTACAGTCAAACGCGGTTCTTTCGCAATTGACATGTAAATTAACAGCGTTCTACGAATGCCTTTCGCTCGTTTTCCCACGTACGATCATATCGCGAGTTAATCCTTAACGCGTCTGCCAACAATGCCAGACCAATGGATCGTTAATTTAACAACTCGTCATGGGACGATTGACACGAAAAATTCGAAATAAACATGCCTAAATCATTCCCACGATCAAACAAGCATATCCAACATTAGTTTATTAATTACTAATTCCACGTGTCCCACGGTTTCTGCATGTTTATCATCGAAATCAATTTATATTTAGCAATAAATGTACTATTTCCTATTGTACACTACTAATGTAAATTACTATATATACTAAATATACTACTTTTATACCTCTCGTCATAAATTTTATGTAGCATACAGTAATTATTCTCTTTGTATTCGTTTGTTCGTATCACACTTGAATGTAAGTAGATGCAAACACGTAAAATATGTTATCCAAATAAATTTTTAAATACTTAATATGCTAAACATGATATATGCTAAACATATAATATGATAAACAGTTACAATAATTCAAATATTACATACCTGACAGATATTCTCGATAATCTCAAAAATGTATTCTACAATGATTTCTATAATGATTTTCGTAGTGCACGAGCATCTTTCTCTTTCTCTCAATTCTGCTCGTCAAATATATCGATTCTCGAATACCTGAGTTCCAGGTATTTGCTTCTTTACATAAGTGACCGATCGGCAATGTGCAAATTAAATGCACGTATACAAGTTGCATTACGTTGATTGTGCAACTAGTTACTTTCGAATTCTAGTTCGACAGATCCTGGAATTTGTTGGCTTCGTTTTCTCCTTAATTTTAGCGATTTAACATGGCGCGTTTCCCGGTGAATCTTCGATTCTGAAATATCTCACGTAGATCGAATAACTCGCCAAGAATCCACTTTCATTCGACTGCCGTGTTCGAGAAATTCGGAGCGAAGCCTGACGAGGTACGCAACTGTACGCGTGGTGTAAGAAAGTTACTTTACGTTTCTGGTATTTAGGTGGATCAGAATATTTTTATAAATAGATCGCATGGATCGTATACATTTGTCGTGATGCCAACATCTTAACAATTTGGCACGAAAACCTCGTAGATCATTCGATATTATTTTTCTTGAAATAACCTTGTAGTTTTATATCTTGAAAAATAAAAAGGTTACAAAAGCTATCAAAATATGCTCTACTATTCTTATACTGCCGTGTATAAGTATTTGGACACTTCTAAATTATTGCAACTATGTAAAATACACTTCAAATAAAACTCTTTAACCTAGCGTTTGCCTCTGACCTTATTTCAGGCAACCATATGAATAGTTAGTGGATATTCGTGAAAACAATAGTTAATATTAATGAATATAAATTAAAAATCAATAGAGTGTATGAAAATTATTTGTATGGAAACGCCTAAGTCAAGTGTCTTCAAGATTTTGCCAGAATTAATTCTCAGAAAGATTATCTCAGAATGATCAAGATATATGTTCCAACCACGCTCTAAAAGTTTATATAGCTTTTTTCTATTGTCAGCTATTTATTAAAGATAGATATAAATAACTTGTTCGATACAGGTGCATTCCTTGTTTCGATTTCAACTTGGCAGAAGATTTGATCCCAGTTATGACGAGAAATAAAGAATTAACGTAACTTTTATGGTAATATTAAAAATATAATAAAAATATGAATAAATTTCTGAATAAATTGAGTGTCCAAATTCTTATGCACAGTAGTGTATGTGCCATTAATATTCGAAGCTTCAAGATTCCAAGTTTCCGTTTGAATTCCAACGTTGTTCGCAAAATTTCATTGTCTCTGCTGTTCCCACAGAATCGGCAGCCTCTATAATTCTGCATTAACGGTGTTATAAAGCACACCGGTCCGTGGCATTGCAACAGAGAACGTATACTCGCCTGTAGGTGAACATTAAATATCGCCAGCGAAGAAGCTTCACCTATATCGGAGAACTCTGCGAAAGCAGACTGAAAACAATGCGATACAAAGATTTCACGTGTCTGTGAACAGCATAGCGTGCGCGCACGGAACACAGATCAATGCTCAGGACGCAATCGTAACGAGAGTGGCAAGTTCTACCTTCACACATCACCGGATGGTATCAGATAGAGCCTGTAGATCGTACGTCGACCTCAGCGGGGTGCCTTCGAATCCTAAAGTTCTGCGAATCTGATGAATGATACGACTGGAAATCGAGCGAATAAACAAGCACCGAATCATGTACACCGACGAAGCTCGGCTGAATCGTATTGCAAACTAGGATCGATTTATTCGCGTTCTGTTCCATTCATTGATGCTGCTGTAATGCTCGCTAGTCGAGAAACGGATAACAATGACATCGTATGAAATAATAGTAATATGGGGTAACTAAATTGTGGGGAATCTACGCAGGGTTGCTTGTAGAAGTCAATATAAGATGAAAATAAAGCATAAAACTAGTTTGAAGCTCCGTTTATTAATTCTTTACATTTAAAAACCAATGTGCCTTCTTTCGCTCAAACCTCGTTCAGATTAGTCAAGTTATTCAAATTTAAGTCGTTTGTGTACAACCTGATTGGAATGTAATGGATATCGAATAGAAAACGATACCCAAGGATGTGATTATGTATGTATGTAATATAATAATAATAAAAAATGTTAATTACGATGTTAATTACTATTGTGAATATAATGAAAACATTATGTACATGGAGCATGTTTGTATCGAAAGTTAAAAAATTATCAACTTACTTTAGGGAACTAATATCAATAACAAATATGAAACTGAAAAACATTACGTTATTTAGCAACGTAGTCGGAAATAGAAAGTAATTGAAAGCACTCCAACTTTACTTACGACTGGAAAGCATATTCCAAGTCAATTAAAACAATAAACTCACTATAATAAAATGTTCCATATTATTTGAAATCAAATGATTTGATTAAATAAGAATGAGAGCAGAAATTTGAAAAAATATTTCAAGCCAAATAAATAACAATTTCTTAGGGTAAAGGGATTTTATATAATTTGAATTAATGTGGATGATGCTTTAGAGTGGTGCATGTCAGGGATATTTTTTATTTGTCAATTTTTATTTGTCAATAATTAATAAATAAAACCTGAAAAGCAATTTCTTTACTCTTCATTTTATTTTGTGTTATAGAAATAAGTCATTACATTTTTTACCATCTGTTACCGAACATCTTAAAGTATGGAAAATTTTAATTGTAGCAGAAATTTGACTTGTAGAAAGCTGGGGAAATATTTCTAAATTGATAATATTCTTGGTATGCATACAAATTTTATTGATAGGAATCGGTATATATCATTTTGTATAATATCCTTACATATTGACATAGTAACGCTACCGGTTCGCAATTTCAATGTTATTAGGTTATCGCCTGATTATATTATCATAAGAAATTAGGAATTACAAATATACATATATTTTAAGAAATCTAATTTATCAAAGTAGTCGGCAAGGTATGGAAATATTTATTTACCGCAAGTGTAAATGATACTTGTAAGTATGCTTTACCAATGACATTCTCAAATTTTAATTATTACTCATCGATTAAACTTTGTTATAATACTACCTTACGTTTATGAGTCAATATTATAGTTACAGGTTTTCAAACTTATATTTTTGTATTTAAAAATATTTTAGCAAGTCCGGCAGCCAATCGACATACAGTGACGAGAAAAAGTGTAAACACACTCCGCTGATTTTATGTAAAAGGCGATACTACGACTAATTTTTCAAGTGATCGGTAAAAATTAGGTAACAGTAACTACAAGCTACGTCTGATTAACGAAATGTAATAGTTCATTTTCATTAATATTAATAATGTACGGAATATTTTATAATAATTGTGTTTTGAAACAATGTTTTTAGCTTTGCACGTTTCGTCAGAAAAGTTTATGACAGCATGTAAATGTCAGGGAAACGAAACTGTCAATAAGCACTGATTGTCCACTGTTTCGCAGTCAACTGTTCAACACCATTATTAGATTAGTTTTCAGTTTGATATGCTTAATCCAAGATGAAGCCACTTAGTGAAGATAAAAAGAACAGTATTATTTGTTTATGTGATAAAGGTTTATCGTTGCGGCAAATTGCAGAGATATATCAGTCATACGATAGTTGCAAGAATAAGAAAAAAGTACGTTAGTGCACCAATTTCTTCACAAAACGATAGACCGCGACTTATTTCGAATAGAGCAGCACGTGAAATTGCACACTGTATTCGGTCGGATAGTTACAAAACACCAAAAATTGCTGCTCAGGAAATCGAAATAAGTGCTAGCGAATGGACCATTCGTCTCTCTTTAAAGAGAATTGGTTTACGAGCGAAGGAAAAAGAAAGTAAACCAGCTCTTTCAAACAAAAATATTAAATTACGAAAACAATTTGTTGACACCTACAAACAATGGACGACCGAAGATTGGAAAAGAGTTATATGGAGTGACGAAACAAAAATTAACAGATTCGAATCCGACGGAAGGTCCTGGTATTGGATTTTGTCCGAGAATAATGATCAACCAGGTGGTATAAAACAAACTATAAAGTTTGGAGGTGGCTCAGTTATTTGTTGGGGTTGCTTTACTCACAGAGGTGTTGGTCCCTTAGTTCGAATCGAAGATATAATACGAAAAGAGCATTATTTGACCATTCTACAAAGTAATTTACCTTCTGTAGTTAATTCTACTGGATATAATGAACGTGAAGTAGTATTTCAACAAGACGGGGATCCTAAGAATACTGCAAAAATAGTTAAAACCTGGCTGGGAAATCAA
Organism: Bombus soroeensis; assembly: GCA_014737365.1. Classification (NCBI taxonomy): domain Eukaryota; kingdom Metazoa; phylum Arthropoda; class Insecta; order Hymenoptera; family Apidae; genus Bombus; species Bombus soroeensis. Next base: position 165,896 of record JACXIL010000019.1, on the reverse strand, counting down.
AATTTTTCTGTGATGAAGTGGCCAGCACAAAGTCCGCATATGAATCCAATCGAAAATTTGTAGTCCATTTTGAAAAGAAGGCTGGCAAAATATAATAATCCACCTTCAAGTATTCATGAATTATGGGAAAGAACACAACAGGAATGATACAATATTGAACCACAAATAATTAAAAATTTAATTGACAGTATACCTCGTAGATTAAAAGCATTAAAAAAAAGTAAAGGAAAGTGGACGAAATACTAGGTTGAAACCTTAATTCGACGAGTATAATTAAAATGCAAAACTGTAAACATGGTTTGAGATGTCCATTTTTGTAAAATGTTTTGTACATTATTAATGTTAATGAAAATGAACTATTACATTTCGTTAATCAGATGCAGTTTGTACTGTTACCTAATCTTTACCGATCACTTGAAAAATTAGTCGTAGTATCGCCTTTTACATAAAATCAGCGCATTGTGTTTACACTTTTGCTCGTCAATGTATATTCTTCATCTTACAATCTCAGCTTTTTATCAGTTTCTAAATTAATTTGATAAATTAATTTTTAATTTACTCTTTATTATTATCTATCAAGCATTATTCAAGTACTTAATATGATTTATCTTATCAGCTGCTACATCTTCGTTATTTCTAGAACGCTTAATTTTATCATTCTTGCAACATAAAAACATATAAACGTATGAATGAGGCACATCGTTCCTTTCTGTTCCTACATTTGTTTCCTGTTATTACATTTCTGACCTAGTTTTCTTTCTTTTTTTAATACCTTGATAATTTTATGTACACTGAACTATCATACAATGAAAAATTATACTTTGTCTAAATCCTAAGATATTCTTTAAGACGAAAATTTATAAATACAAATTCGCACATGTCGAAAATGTGTGTCACATATGGTTTCAGAATTTTTATGCAAATAACATTAACTATCTTCAAGGTTGATCAAATCTGCAAGATGTTGTGTATACATAAAAATAACATATTCATATTTTATGAGCTGTTACACGGAAATCGATAGAATAAATTTATTAATTATGAATCAGCATAGAAAATAAAGAAACAGAACTGTTTACTTCATATGTAATCTATTGAAAACATCTCTGTAAATAACCAATGTTGTTTATAACATGCATATGTATACATACTGCGTATTTAACTGGAGTTTACACACATAATTTCTATGCATATGTTATCTGTTTTCAAGGCTAATCATATTTATTGAAAATCCTATATAGGAAAATCACTGAACTTTATCATATCGGTTTCATTGTTACAATGACTCGTCTCGCATTAGTTGTCATTTTCATCATTAGCATTGTCCTCGACAGTAAATGAAAAATACACGAAATAAATTACTACGAAACGTAATACAAATCATTAAAATAATTAAAACTTCATTTACTTCAACGATTACATTTTCTCCATATATGTACGTATAGATTTCATAACTCGTTTCGTACTTGCAATATGATAGCACTGCATACTTAAGATTTATAACAACTTATTTTGTAGTAATTACAGCTCGAAATCCGAATTATAATTAGTCCGATTTCAAACTTAATTTCAAATCGCTAGTAAAAACATTAAACTTTATACTTATTATTATGAAAAAATATACTTTTATAAATACAACTAAGAGAGTGAAACCTACGCGGAGATTTCTTTCGCTATCTGAATATTAGAATCATATTTAAAAAACTTTTGTATATTTTTGCGTATCCTGTGCAGTCCATTATATACACATAATATTTTTACACATTTAAATTTCCCATAAATGCATAAAAATCCGCAGTCTATTCATAAACTATCTTCACTTATCCGGTGCGTGGATTGTAACGAACAGCAAGGAATAGAACGATATTTATATATCAACAAAAAAGTAGATATTCCTTGTAAATATTTTCACCTAAACTTCTGCCGATGATTCCAAGAAATTGCTTGGGGCTAATGACGGGAGCAGTGGTCCCTGTACTGTACCCCTAAGGGTAGACAATCATCACGTCTATGGTAATGGTATTATTAGTCAGCTTCACATCTTAACAACATTTTTTGTCAAGATTCATACTCTGCTCTAGTTATGTTACGTACTTTTTTTGTCCATACAAATATTGTACTTTCTTGTAGCTACATACTCTTCGTCTAAATATCGTCACAAATATCACACATATGTACCTCTCGTGGGATTAGAAATGCTTGATAAAAAGAAACAATGCATTAGAATTATTTGTTACTATTCTCTGTTGCTTATTGTTTTTTCAGCTTGTCAAACCCGAATTTAACAAATTTCAAAAGGCTGTTCTATCTTGAATTACCAGACCAAAGGTAAATCCTAAAAATGGAAAGATTTCCAACGTTTTACCATATTTTGTGGTTGGAATTGTCGATCCGAAGAAATATCAAATGTACTATGTTGGAGAAGACGTTATTTGCACCTTCCGTAGCGTTGGACATGGCACATGTAACGTAAACATCGACAAGTTTATCGATATTACAAGACGTCTCACGAAGGTTAAAACCTTTATCAATTGATAAACGCTCTAAATGAAAATTCAAAGAAAAATGAAAAAATTGAATAATTTACAAAGAATAAAGTCGATCAGTTTGGTTTTTGAGAAGCTTAAATAACATTAATTGCGATTAATAAATAATCAAAACGTTCCACTATTAGATCTCAATGTCAGTGAGCGTGTATTGCAAAAAATAAAAGCTGTTTTTCTATTTCCTTTCAGAAGATAATTATTAACGATTACTGTTTAACGATTGCTGTTGTATCTCGTGCTATTCCATAACTGATAAACCTGATATTTCCAACCATTTCCATTTTCGTTTATCCAACAAGCCATGAAATAATAATTTTAACAAAATTCTTAAAATTTTATAAATAAATAAGCAGTGATTTAAATCTAAAATAAATGACTAAACTGTCAAGTTTATTGGTAATAAATTCATAATATAACATAAATATCATTTCATAAATAGTTTCTATATTGTATTCAAACATAATTATACACGTTCTTTTTATTATTAAACTTTTCTTAAAAGTATTGTATTCGTACAAAACATAAAGTTGATAAAAACATATCAACAAGGTAAATATGCGACTTTTTCTAAGATATGGAAACCATGAAAAACGTGAAAATATAAACATGACAGCCAGTAACAATAAAAACAATTAAAGATAATTTTTACAAGAGTTATCGAGCCGAAATAGAATAACGTTATTTTAAAAACGATTATATTATTATAATACTTCAAATCGCATTAAATAATTTTATCACGCATGTAGTCAAAAGGTACAAGTGTTTGCTTCTAAGTAATCACTAAAAGTGATAATTCAAGTATGATATTGCTATAACTTCTCTATGCTTATGCGATTAACTTTCAAGCTTATCATGATATGTATCGATAACGATATATATCCGAATACCCATTTCAAACATCGATATTCATATAAAAGGAAATTGTTCACTCGTATCATTACACTCCAGTTTTAAAATTCGTCGAGTTACAATGACACGTCTCGCGTTAGTCGTCTTCATACTCGGTGTCGTTTTCGGCAGTAAGTAAATAATAGAAATTCAAACAAATTAAATTCTAATAAAATAAATTAAAAAATTAAATTCTATTAATAAACTCCATTAAATTCGACTCTTCTTTAATAACAACAACAAACGTTGAAATAATCCAATTATAATTCTCTTATCTATTCTGAATTCGCTAAAGTTGAATTTCATACTTTGCATATTACCTGAATAGGAACGAAATGAAAAAATGACAAGTTCGTTACTGTGCATAATATTGTAATAAGAAAAATTAATTCGAAATTTTATTTATATAGACGTCTTTGCCAGCAACCAAACGAATGAGATTGACGAGCAAATTGTCGGTGGCACCGATGCTCGCCTTGGTCAGTATCCTTATCAAGTATCGCTTAGACAAGATGGAAGACACTTCTGCGGTGGTACTCTGGTTACCAATAAACACGTAGTCACTGCTGCTCACTGCATCCACGGTATTGTGTCTCCTCCATACAAAGGTTTCACTGTCGTAACTGGTACAGTTACCCTCTCGAGTGGTGGTCAAAGCCACACTGTTAAGTCGGCCGTCTACAATCCCGATTTCAAGCCTAATTCTGCCGATTCTTACAGAAATGACGTTGCTGTAGTCACTGTAAGTATGAAATCGATATCTTAGAACGGAATAATATTTTGCAACGTACAAAGTTCTTCAGTTTTATCGAAATGCAGCATTAACATTAATAACGATAAAATATTTATTTCTAACTGTGAAAATGAATCCACGTCAACGATACAACGGTACATCGTCTACATCAGCGATATTACAATTTTACCTTCATAGTTACCTTCCTGTACAGTCATTCAAATCAGTAGTCGTTATTATGTCTCAGACACACGCACTCCCTACTTTATTTCTCTCTCTCTCTCTCTCTCTCTCTCTCTCTCTCTCTCTCTCTCTCTCTCTTTCTCTCTCCCCCTCTCTCACTCACTTACTCTTTTTCTTTTATACTTTATAAATAGTATATAATACACATTAAAATACTTTATTCCAATTGATTGTAATAACGATCGTGTCTGAAAAGAAAAAAAAGATGTTACTCGACCCTTTTACAGTGAGAAAAATTGGGGTAGACAGTCAAATATATAACATAATTATCGATATTTATTCCCTATGTGTATAAAGTTGAAAATGCATATATTTTGTTGTATCTGAAATCTTATAGATGAAGAGACATGTAAATAGTTTCTAAATCATTAATTCTAAATTCTACGTCATTTTGTTATACTGTCAAAGGGTTAGAACGCATGAAAATTCGAATAAAGCTATTTCCTTTAACCAGATTTCACTTGCAAATATATCAATATTTGTAATAATTTCAGCTCGCTAGCCCAGTTAGCGTGAACGCTAACCAGAAGCCAATTCCTCTCATTTCTTCTGATCCACCAGTTGGTGCAACATTGAGAATGACCGGTTGGGGAAAAACCAATGCTAACGCAGCCAACGTGCCTAATACCCTACAAACCACAACCGTAAATCTTCTAAACAATGCAGATTGTCAGAAGCGCTTGGGAATCCCCATCTACTCTGGACATTTGTGTACCTATAACAAAAAGGGTGTTGGTATCTGTATGGTACGTACTAAATTTCAATTTTATGTTCTTCAAATTAATATGATCACATATCAGAGCTAATATACACATTGATCGATGTGACACTCTAATATTCTACTTCAAGTACAAATTTCTAAAACTAAAAAATTCAATATATATACATTTCTTTCATATATATAATTTTACAAATACTTACACTCAGTTCAAATAATTCGCTCTGTATGGTTATTCAAGATATGAATTTAGAATCTGCTTATAATTTTCCAAAATTAGTTTCACAAAAAATATTTGTTCTCCCTACAGGGTGATAGTGGCGGTCCCCTTGTCTACAATGGCCAACTTGTAGGCATCGCTTCCTTTGTCATTCCATGTGCTAAAGGCTACCCTGATGTTTACACTCGTGTCTCTCAATACAAAAGCTTCATCAACAGAAATTTATTTTAATTTAGAATAATTATTGTACAGTTCGTATTTTCTCTTTGTAAATAATTAGAATTACATTCACTATAGTATCAATCGATTAATTTGATATCTTGTAAATTTTAATCTTTAAATTTATATACAATGAGATCAATTACTATCGTCACTGAACGATGACGTCATCGACGCTGTTCCACTGTCCTCGCCGTCTTTGGTATCGCGGAACGTGTGGGTCAGTCAAAAGGCCCACTCGATTGCGAGGTTCCTTATAGAACTTTTACTGTATATCATTAACTCGCGCAATGCTTTATGTTAAGTATTATCGCCAAGAATCAAAATTTGATGGAACGACATTACAGACCTCAGAAATAATATGTAAATTCATCGGTTAATTTGCTTTATGCATTTCTTTATTTTACCTTCATATTTGCTTTTACATATTATCCTTGTCTTGTACTAAAAATTAATTTACCTATTAGTTTCTAGTTTTAGTTTCTAGTTCTACAATCTACATACAAATACATCGAGCTATTTCTGCTATTCTAAGAATATCAGTGTAAGGCCCAACAAATTCAGGATACAATTTGTGAACTAATTTCGAAAAACGATGTTTTATATTTTAAAAAATACTCTGTTTACAACCTAGATTGTAAATAGCATTAATTAGGTATATCCACTCGCTCAAAAATTTGCAGTATGTATCGGTCTCAAAAAATCTTAAAAGACATCATATTGCCTCAAAAGATAATGACTACCTTGAGTAAATAACTGTTTTATTCATAATGTTCTTCCTTCATAGTATTGGAATTATAATTGGAAGACTGCGAATGTTTATGCAAATTATGGGAACGTTAAACCTCGATAGAAAATTGTTTCATCTGCAAAGTATTATAGGAAGCGGCGCTATACTTTGAATATGAGGTGGATAGGTAAGTTGCAATAGCTGGTGCTGCTGGTGTGGAGAGGTCGAGGTAGATTCTGCTGCCGGTGTAGATGGCCCTAGGAGGTACTGCTGCTTTTTCTTCTTATTTAGATGCGTAGAAGAAAAATCGGACTCCGGTCTTCGGGATTTGAAACCCGGATTCCGAATGTTCGTAACCTAAGGCGCTAACAACTGCGCTGCTGTCACGTCGGAGACACAATAAATCGCGAAACCGATAGATCGCCGGTGATCTCCTCGCGTCGCAGTTCGAACGTTTCACGAATGAGGTGAAAAAAATTGAACCTTATTTTAACAGACTGATTCGAGCGCTTGTTTTAGAAGGTTCTTATACTGTGGTTTTCGATCCCTCTGGAGGGGTTGTCGTCTGGTGTGTGTTAAAGGCACCTATTCCATTACTATTTGATAACTGTGGTATGCAGGATGTTTAGCCTATCCTATTACGGTTTCTAAGTGCGTGGCCTTCTTGAGCGTGTGACACACGCTCCGACAGTAGTTGCTGTCGAGTGCCACTGCAAATATTTCATACATCTGTTCATATTATGTGCATTCTGTGCAATTTCCTACTTTCATATTTGTTATAAATTCATAAAAATTCGCAATCGTTTTAACGTAAAACAAATTCGTAATAATATTTAAAGATAAAATCTATAATTGTAATATATGCGATACCCTCCTCTTGTTTCTCGAACAGATATACAAAAACGTTTGTCGAAAAAGCAAAATATGTTTCAAACACTAGGGCCGGATTGTATACACAGAATTTCTAAGAGAGTTCGCATACTTTCGTGAGCCGCTGTATTTGGTCAGCCGTGACAATATTCCACCCTCTTTCGGCATTGATTTACATGGACCGCGACCCTGACGAGGATAAGCTTTATTAGCAGAGACGCCACGGGGTTGTTCTCCTCCCGCACCCTGTTCCACGTCGACAACCCTCTTGCACAGGCGCGTGTTCATCGCGTGACGTAGTCAGGAAAAGTATTGCCAAGGGTAGCATCGTGCACGAAATGCGGGTTAGTAGGGCACGAGCGTCGCGACGTCGAGCGTCGACGTCGTGTCAGTACCAGCCGTTCGGTTTCTCGCATTCCTCTTCATTAGTCGGTCTTTTATACAAGAAGTTACGTTGGCTGCAACGAATTAGATCTATAAAACGATTGAAAAAAGTGGACTCTTAATATTTTGGTGCAAATACTCATGGGATGCGAAGTTGGTGGAGGAGATGGCTATGATCAAATGCTGCCTCGAGACAGAGGTGCCTGACGTTTTCGAGATTCTCGCACGAAAGTGCACTGACCCAGGCTGTGAGTACAAATCAGTTGTTTTACGATAAGATGATAAACATCTTAGTTGAAAGTAAAAATTTTAAAAATGCTATATGCACTGCAGCATGTACAATAACTAGAAAGAAAACTTCTATACAACTGTATTTATCATAGCCGGTTACATATTAATTAATTAGGTTCAGGTATATTAAATTTCATATGGTTTCGTAGCATCTGCGTGTGACTACAAAAATTTGCACTAAGAAAATGAAATGTAAAATGTAATAAAAAAAACATTTTATTGGAAAATAACTGTATGTGCAAATGCTTCTTGCAGGCATTTTAAGTACGTATGTATTAGGACACTTACTTCGTTTCATTTCTTGGAAAGTTAAATTAAATTGTTAAAAAGCTTCCTCGATAAAAATAAAGTGGAAACTATCTACAAAATCGGGTAAAATCTGATTAATTCATTATCTATAAAATACATACACCTTGAACTGATTCAGTTGAAAGCTGTTAAAGGAATTGCGATTGATGCAGTTTAATTTACTTTATATTTTCGCATAACATTCTTGGTAATTCCATAAAATTAACTTTTAGACTTTTATCTAGAGAGTTCACGAGTCAATAGGAAATTGACTGAAGCTGTGGAACACGTGCTTTCGCACGGTTGTTATCGCAACTCGCAACAGTTTCCATGTAGTTTGACAAACCTGCTCTTTTCATATGATATTCGCAACCATAAAATTGTGCATCAAAAGCATACAAGAATTATTATATAAACAGTTTGACAAGAGAGTCATGGGAGCAATGAAAAATAATCAGTTGTAAAGCTTTTCATTTCTTTGAACTTCTGCAGCTTTGTAGCAAAAATTGTGTATTTATGACGGCATTAATATAAGTCTATCGATTTATCGATGGTGTATATAAGTAATATTCATTACTTCGCATAAACTTTGAGGATATCCTGCACACTATATTATCTTGCAAGTGTTTCATGTTTCAATCGAATACCTCCGTGCGACCTAGTTTAAGTGTCCTAAAAAGCAAACTGTATGTTGTAATATTTGCAAGAATATAATATTTGAAATAAAACTTATTCGTATTATTTATATTTACTTGCCTCGTATTATTTTTACTATCGAGGGATATAAGTATAGCGTGGATGTTTCCGTTTCCGACTCAGAATAAAACGAAAACCAAGAATGACAAAATTACATTATAAGCTGCATTTCCTGAGAAAATCAAATTTGAAAACTTGTTAAATATGCGTGAATTTAATTCATTTCCGACTAAACAAGACTAGATCAACTGAAAATTGTTCTAAAAATTGTGTAAAAATAAGTTAAGAATTTCTAATCAAGTAATTCTATAATTTTGTAACAAAGTATTCGCTAAAAAACACACACGCATTTGAAAATAATACAAAATTGTGTGCAATTATAAAACAGCGTATAATAACCTCAAAATTCTAAGCTGATGTTGGACCAAATTAAACGATGACCGTGTCTCTATTGCATTTTCATAATCAATTTCCTAATTTTCTAATATATAACATTAATTTTACGACATAGATAGATGGTATAAATTGATTTTAGTATATGATAATATGATAGAACAATTTTCCTATAACCGTTATTTGCAAATGTGCAAACAGATAAACGCACGATATTATATTGATTTTCGAAGCGCGCTGTCAACATTTGGAACATCTTGTCTTCCTGAATCGGTTTAGCTGACAGGCGTTCGCACTTTTACCTTAAAATAGTTTTTCCCCAGATAATGCACGTATATGTGTCTCGTAAAGATGAAGGATGCAGTTCGTTTGTGTTTGTGCACAGTACACTGATTACGTTAAAGTGGAAAATCCATATTCGTGGGTAACTAACGTTGATAATTGCGTAATTAATTTCTTTGATCGTTAATAAGAATTGTCAATTTTAGTAAAAAGAAAGCGATTCTCTTATCTTCGATTCTTTATTGCATTTCTTACAACAAGTAAGTGCAAATTATGGACACCTGCACTCAGAAGTTTGAAGAATAGCGTTGACACGATTAAATACAGTGATTAGAACAATATACATTTTAATGGGAATATTTAAATATCGATGAGTATGTTTCTTTATTTTAATTGATTTAATTCCATCGTCTCTTTCATGAATAATATTTAAATATTCTAGTAATTGATATTATTGTATTTATATTCCATATTATACTCATAATAACTGTATGCAATGAGGATAAAGATATCATAGAATTGCTAATGGATAACGACAGTACTTACGTGTGTAATAATATTAAAATCTTCCAGTTATTCTACTTTTAAATAAGATGATGTTAAATAAATTAATATCAAATTTATAACTATGAGAAACTATATCTACGCTTCATTTGAAACGTAGTTCAAAACATAATATGATAAAAAATCTTTATTTTAAATAAAGAATAATTTAATTTTCAATATCTTTTTTAAATTAAAATTCAAATGTTGAAAAAGTAAATTGTACTGCCATCTTTCGACTCTTACCTACATTTTGAAATGTAACTCAGGTCGACAAAAACGAAATAAATCTTACCGACCTTAAATTCGTGACAAAATTTTGTCATTGAAGATAAATGTAAATTCGTCTATGATAAACTGTACAAAATACTTATTTATAACTTAACTCATACACATTACAATTACTGTACAAATTAATAAACTCAATATAGTAATATTTTACACTATTTTATAAATAAGAATTGCATATAGAGCAAATCGCATAATGATTTTTTGGTAGCGGCTTAAAAGTACACATTCTATTGGTTACATCAGTCGATCGAAGTTTGTTCGAGTGTACAGTGGTTGTTCGATCGTAACGAAATGTTTGGTAAATATCGTGATTTTGTTTTGAAGCGTACAATTTTTTCGTGAGATGTCCCTTTCATATTTACGTACGATTAGTTAGTTTTCACCTATCATCCAATATATTTCACGGAAACATATTTTTCGCCCGTGTATATTTTCTCTCCTTCTATTTCTGTCAGGTTGTTGCTGGTGCTGTTCAGCTTTACGCCCACGATATAAAAGACTTGTTGACAATATCTTTCCAGTAAATCCTCAGGTAAACTTTATATTTTTGATATATTAACAAACTTTCATAATTATTTTATATTATCTCTCACAATAAATATATCTTATCGCAGTTTCATTACGTAATTCATATTTTTCATGTATTTATTAATCTATAACATCAAATTCATTTAAAAAGAATATTATTATTTTATTGAACAATATAAGTGCGAGATATTTGTTGGGTAATTAACCATATTTATTAAAATATTAATTGGCTTACTCACTTATAATTTCTCTTTTCTAAGTGAACTGAATTTTGTGTCAATTTTCACATAGTTTACAAATATTTTGTTTATGTACAAATATGTTATTAAAAGATTTATACATATAAATACAAGAAGAAGTATATCATGATAAAATTATTAATACACGTACGATTGACATTTAGTCTTGATTTTATTAATTTTTAAATTTAAAACATCAATCTTGCTATCTAATATTATAGAAATTAACATTTAGTACTTTTTATATACATTAATATTTTTATAATTAGGATGGCTTAGTAAAAAATAACATGGAGAAACTGACCTTTTATTCATTAAGTAGCCCTGAAAAACTAGACAGAATTGGAGAATATTTGTTTCAAAGGGCTTCCAGAGACATTTACAGGTATGACACAAACAACTTAAGTGATAGAGAATTGCATATAATTAATTTAATAACTGTGAAAAATGCACACTCATGTGATCAATGTAAATTCTTGTTTACTTATGCTATATGCCAGTCATATAAATAACTGTATGCCATTAATCATTATCTTACAAAATGTTAATTTCTTATCTAGATATATTAGGTATTTTTATATTTGAATAAGAAAATATATAAATAAACATATTTATAATACAGGAGAAGAAATGGATTTGTTGTCATTGCTATGGAAGCAATGGATCAGCTTTTAGTAGCATGCCATGCTCAGACTTTAAATTTATTTGTTGAAAGCTTCTTAAAGATGATACAGAAATTGTTAGAATCTACTGATCCACAATTACAAATACTGGCAACCCAATCTGTAAGTTTCATTAAATAATTTTAGATACTTTATATTATTATATTTATTTATATTTTCTAATATAAAATTTATTTGTAATGTTACCTTATCATTTATTACTATCAAAAATAATTGTATTTTTGGCATCTTTCAATTCAGTTGAACAAAGTGCTGGCTTCTTCCAGTTTGTCCGGTTTGCAAACATCGAGCAAGATACGCCGTCTTATCACACACGTTACGATTTCTTTGTATCAAAATACTCTGCAATGTGCCACTCCAACCACAATGACCATGCAATCCGCAAACAGATACGGCTTGCTGGAATTCAGGGATTGCAGGCATGATCTTTATATAGTTAAATATGTATAACTAGTAGTTTGATCAAAATTATTTTATTATAAATTGGAATTAATTACATATTTGTTGTTTTTAAAAAATTTATTGTATTATATTTTTTAATATAGGGTGTTGTAAGGAAAACACTTTCTGATGATCTAGTAGAAAACATTTGGGAACCTGTACACATGGATAAAATTGTTCCTTCGTTGTTATACAATATGCAAAACTCAAGGTGATATATACAGAAGAAACCAGTGCATATGTACATTATGTAAACTGATTATTATGTATATATTTACAATTTCATTTGGATAGATATTCTAATAAAGAAGATGCAACACCAGATAGCCCAACTGAGGAACGATCAGACCCACCACAATTTGCAGAAACTTGTATGCGAGAACTTGTTGGCCGAGCATCATTTGGTCATATAAGATGTGTTATTCGACCCGTTCTAAGGTTTGTATGTTACATTTCCTATTTAAAGTTTAAGTCATTGTTTATCTTTTATTGTGAACAAAAATAATTATATAAAAAATTTTAATGAACATATTAATACAATAAAAATTATTTACAGGCATTTAGATAACCATCAGTTATGGGTCCCTAATTACTTTGCTATTCATACATTTAGGATAATTATGTTCTCCATTCAGGTTAGAAGAAAATCACTAAATATTGTTATTGCTTATCAATAGGTATTTAAAAAAGGATAATCAATAAATATCAAAATATATCAAACATTTTTAGTCACAGTACTCTTATACAGTTGTGGAAGCGTTAATGATTCATCTTGATGATCATTCAAAATCATCCCCCAAGATCAGAACAAGTATTGCAGATACTTTGTCCAAAATTATTTCCATTGCAGCTGGTGAAAGTGTTGGTAAGTTTTAATACATATCAAAATTTGTTTATTTGTATTGCAGAATTATATAAAATAACATATTTTTAAAGGTCCCTCTGTGTTGGAGATAATAAATTCTCTGCTATCTCATCTTAGAGTTAGCGTAACAAGAAATCAATCTTCAAGTAATGATGAACAATTATATCAAGAGGCTCTTATTAATGCCCTTGGAGAGTTTGCAAATCATCTTCCAGATTATCAGAAAATAGAAATTATGATGTTCATAATGAGCAAAGTTCCATATAGTCAACCAGATCGTATAGTTTCAGTCGGTAAAGGAGATGTACTACTCCAAAGTATTCTTCTAAAATCTCTTCTAAAAGTAATTATACATCATTAACACGAGCAAAATACGCACGCTACTTAATACATACTTTTTTCTTATTATATTTGTGTAAATACATTTCAGGTTGGCACAAAATACCAAACTATACATTTGAATACAACTTTCCCACCAAGCTTTTTAGAGCCATTGTTAAGAATGTCACTTGCAGCAGATGCTGAAATGCGGCTTTTAGTACAAAAAATCTTTCATACTTTAATCGATAGGCATCAAAATATTACGAAACTTGCGAAACCTACGTAAGTTGTTAATAATAGATTGTTTTAATTCATATTATTTTTAATAACGTTAATTAAATCTTTCCAAATATAATCTTATCATTTTTATTGAACAGAGTAAATGTTGCACAACTTGATCTTACAATTGAGAAAGGATCCAGACCAGATGTGATATTTATTCGTAAACATGGCCCTGAAATTTATTTAGCGTTATATGAATCGTTGGAATTGGCAAGTAACATGGTGGAAAATGTAGAATCTATATATACAACATTGGCATTACTTGCCGTGGAATTGGCCTCTGAAGAAACTGTGTTGGAGTTACTAAGATTAGTGTTGAGTCTTCAGGATTTAGCTTTAACAAGTGGCCAAATCAGTATTTCACTCAAATTTAATTTGCACGCTATTGTCATCAGTTTGCTTGTACTAATATCTTACGTTTGTAATATTACCTCACTCATGGATTACGCAAATAAAGTAAGTTACAAATTGTTTCGCTTGTTGGTACATATTCTAGCCAATAAGAATATATTCTAGTTCCTTTAATTTTTATATTTTAAGATTGTAGAAGTACGACGAAAGGAAGCACCTCACCTTTTGCCTGATTTGCAATCTCAGTATGATAGTGGTTTATCTTCTAGATTAGCACCCGCTCTATTAGTTGATCAAACTGTTTTAAGCGAATGTTTAAAAGGAGCTGGTCTTGACAGTGGAAAATTGCAACAGGGATCTGGTTATAGTAGTATTTCGCTACAACATCGGTAATAGTAATTATAGCAATTTTTAATTTTTCCATCTTATTAATTGTGTAACTTTTGTAATTATCAATTTCATATTTTTAGGCACTCATGGGTAGATAGTGCTGGACGAAATTCGTTAGCCGATATTAATTCTGGTGCTACTGAATTAGATAGTGGTGGCTCATCTCCTGGTGTTCAAAAAGTACATCCTTTATATATAGTTCTAATTTATTTATAACCTTCTAATAATTATTTTTTGTATACCTTTCATTCTCAGAAATTACCAGGAGAAGAGTTAACTTTTGAGAGTATGAAACGAATTCTAACAGAAAATAATAATAATCATGTCATAGAGGAAGAAAAACGAATGCAATTATCGCACTTCTTTAGAAACGCACCATTCCAAGATTTGGTATCAAAGACACAACCAAAGGTATAAAAATAGTTAATAAATTTCTTATTGATAAAACACATAAAAATAACGATAAATAATTTTACAGCATGATGTTTTACAAAGTAAACTGTCAGAAATATTTAATACATTATCCGTTGATCCACGAAATGCAACTCAACCAGGTGGACCACCAACAGATACCAAACCAAGTCAAGCTCCAGCTTATGAAATACATTTCCCAGAATTATTTGTTTATTAAAATGACAAGTATTTTTCTTGCTATGACATTTTTATTAAGTTGAACATTACAATTGCCATATGTCAATTATAATCAACTTAGTTTATTTGTACATTTTACGTTAAAAGAATGTAGAACAATTTGTACATATAACGCATTTTGATACCGTTTAATGTGTGCAATTATATTTGCTTAATATTAATTACATTTGTGTATATATATTTCTTTTTAATATTTATAAATAATTAATACTTATTGTTATTTATTTTTAATTATAATAAGTATTATTTCAATTTTGTTAAATTTATTGCTCGTTATGTTTGCAAAAATATTTAAAATAATTTGAAATTATCATTTCATAATTGTTTGTACTATGTAAATTAATGTTGCGCGATTCATAACACATTCCTTCTTGTGCAATTCATAAAAAAAGATAGTGACACATTTATGTACTAATACCCTATTATTGGTAAATTATGTAATATAATGTCAATACTATTTCATTGACAAAATTTGTTTTAATATCCGCATATCACTGGTATAATATTGTATAAAAATGTAACAAAATTTTGAAGAAGTAATGTATAGTTCAAAGAAAATGTTGTAATGAAGTTGAAATATTCAAAACAAATTAAAGTTATTCAAAATGATATATGTATATATAAATAAAAAATTAAAATTGTAATAGGTAAATATTAACTGTGGGCTAATAAATATATTCATATACTTGAAGACAAGACAATTTTTTTATTGAATTTTTCTGTGTAAAGGTTCATAGTATTACATTACCAATACAATTATTTTCTTTTGGATCATTGAAAGATTTTGTACAAAATACCCAGATGATTATTTACCAAGTACTAAGTAATTGGAATGAACACAGATGTTAGATTACATGTTGAATGCTTCAAGGTTTATTTAATTCAATTTCTTATAATAGGAATGCTATCAGCCTCAAAACGAGCAATGTAAACTTTAATATTATTATGACGTATAAATGTGAGAAACATGTTCCGATATCCCACATCAATTGGTCACATTAATGATTTCTGTACAATTGTAATCTGTAATGTATATAATTGTGCAATAGTGTGAAACAGCATTGAAGTCTCGATTTTATTTTTTTGTTTTTATGAGTAATCAAATTAAGGTTAGTATGTAAGACATACCACTCATGCAATGACTACTTAACATAATGTAATTTGAAGCGTTTAATTATCTGTGGTTCCAATGTGTGCAGTCAATTTGATACACTCTGGAAAATTCTTCAAGGCTCCACCTTCAATAATTCCACATCAAAGAAAAGGACAGAATTTGGAGGAATAGTGTGTCTATGTCAAGGATAACACCGTAATATTATTTATATAATTATTAAGATTAATATTTATGCCCCATTCTTCATCCATCCCTATATCTTACTATTAAAAATAAAATTCAAATAATAACAATAGTAATTAAAAAATATAGTTATTTAGTAATAATGGCGTTACTTTAATATATTAATTTCAGTTAGTTATAGTATGCAAATATTGTGCAAAATATAAGAATTTACAATAATTTTTTTTTAATTATGAATAATTTGAATTAATTATAAAATTTGGTTTTATGCTTTTTCCTTATATTCATCTCTAAAATTAATAATACTACAAATGTTTATCTTATATTAAAGGATATACTCCAGGATGTCCTCGGCTACCATAGGCAAAATCTGGTGAACAAGTTAACCTAGCACGTTCTCCAACACACATTTGAGCAATTCCTTGGTCCCAGCCTTTGATAACTTCACCTTTACCGATTCTGAACTTAAATGGCACTCCACGGTCCCTACTGGAGTCAAATTTTCTTCCATTGTTAAGGGTACCTATTATACATTTAATAATTAAAATTTCACAAAATTCAAAATACTGCAAATTATAAACAGCAATATTTTACTTAATCAAAATTAATAATATGATTTAATAACAATAATAATTGTCACATTAAAAATTATTTTTTATTTTTAAATCCAATTATCAATGTATACGATTTAATACGAATGACTTGAAATATATTTACCTGTATAATGAACAACTACGGTCTGTCCAATTTTCGGATATGTCTGACCTGCACAGGCATTACAAGAATAGTCGTATTATAAATGAAAAGTACAAAGTACTAAAATTTCGTACAATACTAAACGTATTGAATAAAGATCGAAATCGCCTTATTTGGAACAGACCATCGCCAAAGCATGGTTTTCATAGATTTTCAGGTTGTAAATAAATCTCACCGACTAAACTTTCCGGTATATTTTAATCACAATAGAATTAATGGGATTTAGTCGAAATCCAACAGGAAAAAAATCACGAGGTGTGATTCAAAAAGAAAGAAACATCGAATCGAAAAAGAAAAGTGAAAGATCGCAGAATATCGTGTACAGAATAATTACCATCTCCAGGAGAAATAACTTCTACATCCACGCCCATGGCTATGTATTTTATATCACAGAAATCGGATTCCTAACGAAGAAATAAGTAAATTTTATTATACAGGATCGGGCAGCTCGTATTGCTAAGCAGAATTCACATAAATGTGATTCTCGTGGGTGCAAAAAACGATTGTAGATCCAATGCCGTTCGATGAATATAACAAGGTAACTGAAGACTGAAGATACCCTCAGGAAAGAAATTTTAACTGGAAAAGCCGCCGTTAGGTTCGCTGCATTTCAGATCTTCCGGTTAACATACTACGATCGATATGAATATTTCCGATTCCGCAAAATTTGAAGTAAATATTGTTTCCTTGATTTTTGCATTTAATATGTTGTATGAAAGAGCTATATAATTAGACTGCAAATTTTTATGCATTCATAAGAAATTTGAAAATGTAAACTTGCACGAAATGCACATAATATGAAAAGATGTATGAAATATTCAAAGTATAGTGGTTTCTGTAATAATTGGTAGGCACTACCTACTTTTATACCTTCTGGATTTTTAATTATATTCTTAAAAATACGAATTTCATATGAATAGAAATCCGCAGTCTGTATACAATTTACGTAATTGGAATAAGTGATATTTATTTATATATTCGAATTATAAATTCTTAAACTAGTCACATTTTGAAGAAGAAAATAAAAAAATTAATTATTCTAAAATAACATTATAGTTAAGTAATTTGTACTGAATAAATGTAGAATCTTGATGTCCTTTATTTTTCGTGTACAAAGGTAGTAAATAAGAGAATGAATATAAGTACTTGTACAATATTATATGGAATTATTTAGAGCTTAGTTGCACAGCAAATTCTTATAACAGAAAATATATTTACAAATCGCTTACATTAAGAGTTCTACATGCAATAAAAATATATCAATAATACTTGAGAAAAAATTAAAGACTGGTTTCAGTTATGTGTAGAGAATAGTAATGTCATTTATATCTATATATATATATATAAAAAATACGTATAAATATAAAAACAATCGATATACATATAAAAAAATGTATTGAAATCTGAATAAATTTGTTAATTTATACTTTCATATCAACAATGAATCAAGATAAAATATATGAAATATTTATGTAACAATTGGAAAGACAAGTAAATTATTATGCTTCAAAAATAAGTACAATTACATAGTGGCAAAATTAACCTTAAACTTAATGGAATTTATCATTACTAAGAATTATTAAATAATCAGCACCATAAATTAAAAGTATAAATAGTCTAAAATAGTATAACATTTTCAAACATTTTTCTGTCTCATATATAAGATGCAATGTTATAATATTCGATTAAATGCTAAAACTTATGATTCTCCTTTCTTTGCAACATATATTCTTTCTAACAAAGCTAATGATATACTTCCTGGTATTCTTTGATGTTGATTTATTAAATTGTTGAGTGCATCAGCAACCTGATAACAGAAATGTATATTATTACTGTTTATCTTATTTGAACTATAACAACATTAAAAAATATTTGAACATTTATGTTCATTACCTTCATTTGTAACTCTTCTGGTGTTAGATTCCCATCATACAGAATTGGTTTACCAACATATGTTGTCAACTTTACAGGAAAACCACCATAGATAGGTACAAAAGGAAATCTGGTGGCAGCATATATTCTCAACCACATTCTCCTACCCCAACTTATTGTTCTAAATGCTTCTCTAATATTCTTTGTAAATAAAGGTATTATGCACTGTTACAAAAATATTAATATTTAAAACTTGTACAAATATAAAAGGTAAGTATAATATAATAACATAATAATATAATACCACTTTAGCATCCAATGCAACCTTTGCAAAACCCACTCGCTTTTTCCACATTAATTGGTAATAAGAATCTCCAAACTGAGCTTCATATACACCACCAGGTGAGATTGCAAGCATATTACCTTCTTTCAAAATAGTAGAACATGTTTGGATTGTACCAGGTATTACTTTTAATACATCAGAAATTATAGACCACCCAGGGCATTTGAAAAGAAATCTATCTGCTACTGTGTGAATTAGCTTCGAATTTAAAAGTAATATTTTAGATATAAAGTAATAAAGGTCTACAGGTATAGCTCCATGATAGTATACAAAAAGTACTGGTTCATTTTGTGGTATATTTTGAAGTCCAACTACTTCATATCCTATAAAAAATACATATAAAATTTCAAGTTTTGTACTTCACAAAAATTATATTATGTAATTCATTCTATAAAAATGATTATTATACTTAATTAATTTCATATGTAACATACCATACCAAATCCAGCCATGAGCATCCCAAACTGCGGCTACTACATTACGTGCTGCATTTCTCCAGTCTGTTTCATATGCATTTCTTAATCTAACTCTATGAAAATAAAATATTTAGATTGTATAAAATTTATCACAAATATATGCTCAAACTAATAACAACCTACCTGTGTAACTTATATATATACAATATTAATGCAGTTAAATATAATAATATCCCAATCAGTAGTGGAAGTAAAAATGTTAACAAAAGTGGCATCAAAAGCCATAACCATAATGTAAAGTCCACATCAATATATTCAACTAAAAGGAATAAATAAATTATTTATCACATATAATTTTCACGCAAAATTTTCATTCAATATAGTATGCAAATAAAAAGTAAATATAACTAATAATATACAAAATTTACAAAAGATTTATAATCTTCCTCTAAAATACTGGTAAGCTAAATATACTATTACTGACAAAAATATTAATCTTTATTATTTAAACATGCCTATAATACTTTCATTTGCAAATTATTAATGTCAGTGTTTTATATTTATATGCAAATTATATTATACATATAATTATATATGTATATATATACAGAATTATATTTTTACCTATAGTATCTTCTAAAATTTTCTGCAGGTTAAATATTATGGAAAACATGTTTAGATTATGGGGAAAACAAAAACAATAGTAAATCTATAATTACAAAAAATCTGATACTTCTTTATCAAATATCCACATATTCTATTCACTGTTGGCAATATATTAAACAACAGTCTGCAAATTTTGCTCTCGTTTTCCTCACACTACTCATTTATATTCATAAATGACTTGTTCTTAATTGTTAGTATCATTCATAAATATTTTAATATGGATTGTTCACGTAATGCATTTTCACAGAACATTTATTACAGCTTGCATAGTTTATAAATAATTTTAACTATTCTTTCAACAATCTTATATGAATTATGCATGTTGTTTGTTTAAGTTTAGAAATTTATTTTCTTGTTAAATACTGAATGTAAACAATTACAAATTCAATAAATAGATGGTTAGCAATATGTACGTATTAGTACATATATGGTATATATGTACATACATTGTACATAATACATGTATGTCAGTTAACTATATACATTCGTATAATGTCAGGTTGTTACCAGCTANCATCTCTTATTGTATTAAAGCTTTTAACAATTACATACAGCGGAAATAATATTTCATTTCTAACATTACTATATATTTAAATATCGATATATCTCATATATATGTATATTTAAATATTTGTTATTTATAGAGCTGAAGTTCTTTAACTTATGATATATTTAAATCATTATGATTTTATTAAAACTTTTTAAAAATATACAGAAAGTACATAATATGCAAAGGTATTCCAGATATGCAAAGTAGGTCTTTATTTAGGTTCCATTCATATAGTTATACTCATAAAAATATGGATTTGTATAAAAATTCACAATCCAATAATAATTAATAATATGTAATTTAAATGATATAGTTAGTTACCTATAACGAATTATAATTTGAATTTTTTTAATTAGGTTTTTTGCGGTCAAATGACATAATTATGTTTATAAAATGCAACATCTGTAACATCTAATATTTTTCTACTAATATAATGCTTTTATAAAATATATTATTAATAATGTGTGCCCTGCTCAATATTTAAAAGGAAATTTAATAAATCATTATACATATCATTAATTTTTAGAACAGAATACGTATATTTTAGTGTACATTTAAATTATGTACAACTTTACATATAAATCTTAATCAATATTACAGTTAAGCATAAACAAGTAAAAACAATTTTTACAATATATCTACATTAATAAATATAAATAAATAAGTAATCAGTTTGTAACAATATACATGATCATTCTGAAGATGGCGCTGAAAATTGAAGAAAATATAGAAGACAATATCAGAGAGGAACAATATAAATCACGAATTTTAAAAAAAAGCAAGATTGATGTCTAGAAGATCGAAGTGAATTGTATAATTGTAAATATTTACATTTTTGTAATACGTATAAATTTTAACAAATAAATTCGTTTGAAAAATTGGGCAAAATAGTTAAGCAACCATAGAGAAAGAAGGTTGATATTGGCATGAAGTTTGGCGGTATATTTCATTGGCGAATTTTCGTATTAATACATACATATATCGTCACTATAAGGAGCAATTTCACGTAACTTTTAATCGTTGCCAATAAGACTGAAAAACGAAATAAATTCATTTATAAAGTGAATTTGGACACATTTAGATTTTTTCTGTTACACTTGCAAGATATTAACGAAGATTACAACGTAACTAAATTATTTCCGTACACTCCGTGTTTATTTTATATTGTACTTTAAAAAGAAAATGTCTATGATCTCGTCATTTCGTTGTAAATGTGCAACAGTGAATTGTTTATGAATGTTGCTTCAGGTAGAGATTATTATTTTCGATTTTAATAATGTGCATATTGCGTCATTGCTAACATATGATGTCAATTCTGTGTGTCAATCTCTTGTACAACCTATATTTTATTAGAAATATTTCCTTGATAAAGTTTGTTATGATAGAATTATTATCCTAATTTGTAACGATGCGTAACGGACCAATGGACGATCAAGTTCTCTACGATGTGTCAATAGTTAATAAAATAATTTTGCAATGTATCAACATTTTTTTAAACTAAATAGTAGCAATGTCATTTGACAAAATAGTAAAATTTGATTAGTAAAAGAAAGACTTACGTAGCTGTACTATTCCGATATATTTTTGAAATTTATTTTCGTCGCTTTATCATAGAAATAAGAATACATAATGTGCTAAATAAAAAATGTCTGAAAAGGTAAATGTCCTTTAAATAGAAAACAAATTGTATCAGTGTAGTAATTATTAATGATTCTACAATTTTTTGTATAATGTATTTTTGTATAACATTTGTATGCGTTTCATAACTTCATTGATGTTGCCATACAATTACATATGTTTGAGTTGTTAAATAAATTGATAAACTTTATGATTTGTGTAAATAATAACATTCTTTTTTCAGGTATAATACAGTAATGCAATATTGAAAATCTTATTCTATTAAGACAAAATGTCAGATAACAATTTGCCGCACATATTCTATGGTCTTGATTCGCCTGGTAGGATAGTACGTATAGAAACTAATATTACCACACGGCCTAATATTGGTCGTCTTTCAAGTATAGAAGAAACATTAAGAAGACTTAGCACAAATCTAGGGCCAGAAAGACAAACTAATGAATCAAGTAATGGTAAGATCATATTAATAAATGCTAAAATTGTAAAGATATGTACTAATAATAACTTTTTTTTACTAATAGTATATATTTATATAATTTTACAACTTGTAGAAATGTTGCAATACATATACAAAGAAAATTAATGAGTTAATATTTAAAATTGAACTGTTGTCAAATACCAATTCATTCCAGAAAATTGTTATACATTAATATCACTTATATTATGTGTTAAAATGTAAAACTAATTAATTAACTAATTAATTGAACTTGATTAAAGAAATATCTGATGCTCAACCTCCAGCGATTTTATTAAATGAGGAACCAGTACCTATTGTGTTGTCAGAATCTGTAAACATTGCACAACCAAATGATATGATTGATGGTGCATCTTCCCCAAACCAATCAGACATTAATACATCAATAGCAAATACAGAAGATGAGTATGTATATTAATATATATTATAATTTTATACATAAAATATAAAATTTCAATATATGCTTCTTAACAAAACATTTCTGTTCAATTCAGCAAAAGATATTGCTGGGTATGCTTTGCAACAGATGAAGATGATGCAACTGCTTTATGGGTAAAACCATGTCATTGTCGTGGTACAACAAAATGGGTACATCAAGGATGTATTCAGAGATGGGTTGATGAAAAACAAAAAGGACATGCAGGTGCACATGTAGCATGTCCACAGTGTAATACAGAATACATCATTGTATATCCAAATATGGGTTAGTTATTTTAATATTTATATATTTTAAAACAAGCTCAAATAAATTTGTTATTAAAATATAGCTGTTACAATTACTATGAAGAAATATACTATAGATATATGTATATTGCAATATGTGTGTTAAATGTGATATATTTATTACAGGGCCGTTAGTAGTTGTACTGGATACTATTGATGGTATGGTTTTTCGAATTTGCCCATTTATTGCAGCTAGTATAGTTTCTGCATCTGTATACTGGACAGCTGTAACATATGGAGCAGTAACTGTAATGCAAGTAGTTGGTCACAAGGATGGTCTAGCTATAATGGAACAAGCTGATCCTTTGGTATTATTGGTTGGTTTGCCAACTATTCCAATAATGTTAGTTTTGGGAAAAATGCTCAGATGGGAAGATCAAGCACTTAATTTTTTAAGGCGACATGCATATAAGGTTCCTATTTTGAGGCATTTCTTCCCTAGTAGGTATGTACAAAATTTGAAATAATTATATCATGTGTTTCACATTCATATTATTTTAGTTGTTCAAGTGCTGACAGAGTACAATCTGACGATCTACCACCTATGAGTGATCCAATGTCAGCAACTCGTATTCTTTGTGGTGCGCTTTTATTACCTAGCATTGCTAGCATATGTGGCAAAATATTTTTTGAAAGCATACATTCTAATTTTCAAAGAACATTGCTTGTATGTGTACATATATTAAATATATTTATTATTATTTAAATAATTGTCCTAGATTTTAATGAAGTGTATGCATTTCTGCAGGGAGGTATAGCATTTATAACAGTAAAGGGTGCATTCAAGATATACCATAAACAGCAACAATATGTAAGACAATGTCAACGTCGTATAATGGATTATACAGAAAGTAATATTTCATTATATAGAAGACAACAAAATTCTGAAACTAACCAGACAAGTTAAATACATACATGCAAGAGATTCTTGGAACAATACACTATCAAACGACATCTCAGTTAAAAAAAAAAAACTAAACCTCATAATATACTTTTACCATGAAAACAGATGTCCAGTATATTACTTTTATGTAATAATATAAGTTTGTGGGTACTTTAATCAAGTCTAACAAATGCGTAAGTTATATATACACACATACATACAAAACTAATAAAGGGAAATTATCATATACATAAATATAATTAGTAAGTTATTATCTGTCTAAGGATGAACATTTAATTGAAAGAAAATGGGAATGTTACATCTCTTAAATTTAATTATCAGTGAAGTTATACTAATATCGATTCATCCTTCCTTACGTGCAAAATAAGAATTGAGATATGTTAATGTTCTTGCTACAATTTAGTTTTCCTTTGTTCAAAAGAATTATGCAGGAAGAAAATAGTAAATCTGTAGCTTATTAATGACAAAAACTGTATATTTTATGAAGTTAACACAGCACAAGTTTTCTGTGCTCTGACAAAAATAGGCATGGTATGTTTTTAGGAGTTATTTACATTTTGATTACGAGTGTAAAAAAAGATACAGTCTTTAGAGAAGAAATTTATTTCTATGATAGATAAGTCTTGGATTAGGTATTGACTATATTAATATATATCAAATAAAAAGATTCTGAAATACAAGTTTATTTTATGTAAATGCTTTATTTGCTGTAGATATAAGAAATTAGTAAATATCAATTTAAATCAATAAACCGTGTTTTTTTATACCTTGATAAATATAAATAACCAATAAATTAACTAACTTATCACTTATCATTTTTTAAGTTCTCCAGCTAAATTATATTCGTATAATTAATATTTAAGTTATTATTGTCATTATGTTTTAAATATTCATTTGAAACAAATTAAAAAATATATTTATACAATAATTTAAATATTTAAATTTACAATTTTTTACATATAAAATTGTGGCCTTTTTTTAAATGATAAAAGATATATTCGTTTGTGAAAAAATAATCATCACCATTAATAAAATATAATAAATATATAATGAAAACTTGGGAATCACTGGAATATTTTAAGAAAGACTGTATGATATATAAATATATTTATTATTAAGCTATTTGTAAATTGTATTGTTTAAGTACAATATAGTATATATTTTAGAAATATTAATTATCTCGAAAAGATTGAATTTCTTGGTTTGTAAGAACTATGTAGACAATTAAACTGAAAGGATTATAACATATACATCAAAATATAATGCATATCTTTTTACAATAGATGTGATAAACCTATTTCTTAAATATTATGTAATATAAGTAAGTATATATTTTTTATACAATTAAAATTTTTGTTTTTATTCAATAATTATCATATGCCTTTGTTTATCACGCATTACATGTAAAGTGTATTATAATACATTCTTTGTTTACATCCTTATTCTATGTATCAACGAAATAGTAAATATAATGTAATAATTTTACATTCGTGATTTTTATACAGATAACAATTTTGTATACAAAAAATCAATAAAAATGCAAAGAGTCACAGATTAGAAATTATATCCAATTTCAATCCAAAATCCGTAATAAATAAAAATAAACTAATATTATAAAATACAAAATTTTTATATCACTTTTATATGTGAAGCTTATCTAAACAATGTATATGTACTCATAAACTTCCATATCTGCAAAAAGGTACAAGAAATAAACACCAATATTATACATTCGTTTAGAATTTAAATATTCTTAAAAGTTTGTAATATAATTACAAATGTAAATTAATTCAATAAAATGCAAAACATTTTAACAAACAGAGCAAGAAATATTTTTTGATACTTCAGGTCACATTAAAGGCGGTCCTGTGTATTTAAGGCTTCCAGAATAGAAATCTGGTGGACCTTCAATAACCACCAATTTAACTTCTTCCACTATATCTGAATCTGTACATAGCTTGGAACTACTAACAGTTTTGAAAAATGTACATGGTCTTGGACCTTTTCCAGAATCATCTACATCATATGGAGGACTAAGTATATCCAAAAATGCAGCGGGTCCTTCAATACATGTAATTTCATGTAAATTTTTGTCTCTTGGTGTAAGAGTACAAGCAGGTGAATTGCTATGTAATGATATTTGTTTATGTCTATATGCCATTACTTCTTTGTTTAATCTGATTGTATGATCCTCATTTGGCTTCAGAGTATAATTGTTTACTTGGACTACACCACTAATTACCTACATTTTGAAGTATAGTAAAGATTTTAATCCTATAT